>JBBPBX010057092.1:9419-22549 GCA_038048925.1 Garcialebias charrua | reverse complement strand
CTGGGGCAGGCTCGGGAGCTGGGGCTCGCTGGCCTGTTGTTCTTGTTGGAGTTCTTCGACTTCCTCTTGCTCTTCTCCAGAGCCATGGCTGAGAAGAGACGTCGAGTTGTAGCCAGTTAGCCGTCCGCTAACCATGGTGAAGACGTCCTCACGTCGAGCTGCTCTCGGTAGCTAGTCACAGCCGTTAGCTACGTAGGTAGCGTGGCATAGTTTAGCATTGTCTCGTAGCTGAGCTACGAAAAGAGCAAAAGAAAAAAACTCGAAATTTAAGTAGACGACATTGGGTTAGCCTCCGCTAACCCAAGTGCTCACAGGAAATTTATCTGTAACGCTCAGGGTAGGGAGCGAGCTCACCTCGAGTCGAGCGATCCAGTCACAGAGAGTCCTTCGAAGTTCAGGTGTGAAGCAAGGTGAAGGGCAAAAGAGAATGAAAGTGGGGCGTCAGTCCCTTTTATGCAAAGAGGGTGGGTCCTCATTGCTGACGCTGATGCCCACCTGCCTTTAGAAAAGGTGTGATTGAAGTAGCAGTCGGCCACGAGGCACAAAAAAAAAGTGTGATTGTATTACTTCAGGTGAACCGCGCGGCGGCACAATTTCCATAGTTAATGTGTTGCATTGAGTGTACTGACTGATAAGTGAACCACCAGCCACCACTGCAGCTGAGTTAACTTTAACAGATTATTTAATAGTCATTAAAGTGGAAACAGGATTTCATGATGAAGCTCGCACGGTTTTTATTTTATTTATTAATTTTTATCTTCACTGACAAAAACCCGCCAATATTTTTCATACATAAAATATTTTTAAAAATTGTTTCCACTCATCTGTCCCGGTCTGCCCGTCTGTCAGGATTTGGGTTCAGTCTTCATGAGCAAGCGAGGCCAGGGTCCAGGCAAAGGCCTTCTGCGAGTCAGCAGCTCCGGTGGAGGACAAGGAAGAATTGGGGACCGGCAGAGCTCCATTTAGCTCACTCTGAATTTTGTCGTCGGTCGCCAAACACCAAAAACGTCTGGGCTTCAGTATTAGACCACGGTGTTCTAATTACTGTTTTTAAAATCTTAAAAATAGGTCAAGTCACTGGTCTGAGTTCTGAGTAATTGCAAATGGCGGATCAGAGTTTTGAAAAGTTTCTGAAAGATCCAGTGACTCTGCCCCCTGACCAAGCAGTGACCGACAGTGTTCTGACGTCACGTTTTGGTGCGGCTCGGCTCGCTAATTGCAAATGGCGGATCAGAGTTTTGAAAAGTTTCTGAAAGATCCAGTGACTCTGCCCCCTGACCAAGCAGTGACCGACAGTGTTCTGACGTCACGTTTTGGTGCGGCTCGGCTCGCTCAGTCCCCTTGAGAAGAAGGGACCAAAAAAGGGGCCAGTTCCTCAAAAAAGTGATAGTGGGCCCATACCCAGTTGAGCTGAACCGAGCTGAAGAAAAGCATTGGAAAAGGCCCAAGTCTCTACAACGTGTCCTGGGAATTCCCTGGGGTCCCCTCCTAGCCGGACATGCCTAAAGTACCTCCCTAGGGAGGCACCCAGGGGGCATACCAGATTTCCAAACCACCTCAACTTACTCTTCTCAACATGGAGGAGTAGCGGTTCTACTCTGAGTCTCTCCCGAATAACTGAACTTCTGTGGTGAAAACTCATTTCAACTGCCTGTATTTACAATCTCATCCGTTTGGTCACTACCCAGGATAATAAATATGGGGGGGGATCACTGTAACTTTGATTGGTGATTTCAACACTTGCTCTTCTCAAGGGCGGACATCTCCTCTCGGTCTCCGCTTTGCTTTTTCTTTTTCTTGTCTGTGAAATTGTCTGAGAGCCTCTCTTCTACAAAATCTTCCGAATCATAACTATGGACTTCCATTTGGTCAGTTGGTCCCTCAACACAACTGATAACATTTCTTCAAAAAGGAGACAGGCTGTACGCAAGCCGATTTGCCCTGTTGGCATGCACACAGCTGGATATCTCATCGACTTGGAAGACTTGATGATGTGTCTTTCTCTGCTGTCATCTGTGGATCTTAAGGATGCATATTTAATTGGATTTATGATAACTGGTTCCTGTTTTTTTGGATTTGGCTGGTTCCTGGTCTATCAACACACAAGGAAGACGTCGGCGGCTAATCTGGACCTGGTCAGGCTGCCTGCCTTACATGATGGCTTGGTTCATGTCTTGAGAATCCAGACTGTTGACTGAATGGATTAGAACTCAGGGATTTTCTCAGGCATGTTCCATTAGTACGGTCATTTTAATTTGGACATTTTGGAAGCGAGTGGACCGACACAGACTGAAGGTAAATGTCATTAAAGCCCTCTGCGTATTGTCGGCGTCATTATATGATTGTGTGCGAGATTTTTTTCATTACCACATTTTTGACCTTCAAGCAGAGATTTCTGTGAAGCTTCAGATAACACCCAGCTGCACACCTGCTGAACTTTGTGTTTGTCTGAAATTAATCATAGACCCAATCTCCTTGCCTGCCGTATTTCCTTTGTTATTGTACCTAAATGTGCTCTGATATGGTTTTTACTGAATCACGCGGTGTCTTGAAGACAAAATGTGATTCATCTTTTTTTAATATCAATGCTGTGAATCCCAGTGTTTCTGCCTGTTTTTCCTGCTTTTGACCTTCATCTGGAGACAGATTGGGCCTGGCCGCGCTAAGAGCATATCAATGTGTTGAATAAACATGTCGTGTGTTGATAAAACATATCGTGTGTTGATAAAACATGTAATGTGCTTTGTTTTGCTGCAGCTTTTGCACTCATTTCTCTTCTGGATGCCTGCAACTACATACTTACGTTGTAATCGGTGAAAATTGATGCAATGTTAATAAAACTCCTTGATTCCTTAAAAAAAAAAAAATGTGTTATGATTTTTTTTGTCTCCAAACCCTGTGTAATTTTTCACCACTTTTATTGTCTGTCCAACAGATCTCACTTGTAAATGAGTCTTCGAGGCTCAATGTGACTTATCTGTTTAAATAAAGGTTGAATGAATGAATGAAAAATATGTGCTGCTGATTATCCATGCCGCTAATCTCATTCTGTTGATTATTTCATGCTGCTGGGTTCATTCATAGTCATCTATTCACACCGACTCATGTTTGTGCTGCTGCTGTTTAGTGGATTGTTTTGCATTTATAGTTTGTATTTGTAGTGATACAACCACCTTGGAAACACTTCTCTGATCGCTCTCAGTAATGAACGTTTTGGGAGTTATTCCCGACGGGACAGTAATTCATTCATTCATTCATTCAACCTTTATTTATACAGGCTAGCCTCGTTGAGTCACGGGGACTCATTTACAAGAGGGACCTGTCTCACTCACACCAAACAACCATCCACTCTCACACTCACACCTAGGGTCAATTTAGAGTCACCAATCAGCCTAACATGCATGTTTTTTGGTCTGTGGGAGGAAACCGGAGTACCCGGAGGAAACCCACGCATGCACGGGGAGAACATGCAAACTCCACCCAGAAAGGCCCCCGGACCGGGATTTGAACCGGCAACCTTCTCGCTGAGAGGCAGCAGCTCTACCAGTTGTGCCACCGTGCTGCCCAATAATAGTATGTAATTAATGTAATGTAATAAAAGTAATACTTTTATTACATTGATTTGAATCAAAACACATTATTTAATAAGAGACTCTCTTCATTTTTACTTTGTTTTATTCAGATATAATCAAAGTATAACCTTGTGTTATTTATATGAACAGTGTTATTTTTCAGTATGCTGTACCAATGTGATCACTTCTTCATATGATGAGTCAAAAGAACTATGGCAAAGTTGAAAATATGTCAAGTTGCACTTTCTAGATTTTGTTTAGAAATGTGAATCAAAGTCTAAATCAAGTATCTGTATAACTGGAGACTGGTGTCTTTCGTTCTGAACATAATCTTATTCTCCTATCCTGAAATGGCCTTCACATTTTCAGCTCTCTGACCTGCAGAATTCCTCCCGTTCTCTGGTGAAACAACCTATGAGCAGATGGATTTAGCTGAGTCAACCCCCTTCTCTTAAAAGGCCCCACTTCCTGTCCGGGGTCAGAATCTGGTGAGAAAGTAGAGATGAAAGCCTTTCTCCTTTTCTACTGGTACATCTGACCATTAAGCCAAAGGTCTACGTAACCAGTAAAGGACTTATAACACGCCTGTTATAAGTTCACTTCCAGCTGTAAAAAGCTCCATCTTGAATAAGAATTCCTCCTGAGAATGTTTATGCTGAAAAGCTGATCCAGAACCATCGTCATCGCTCTTAACTGATTTGAGGCTGACACACACACAGTGTGAGCAAACCGGCGACCTGCAGTTGGAGAGAGCGGGACGAACAAACCGTCTCTGTCCATCGTCTGGAAACCCCTCTTACCAGAAGAAGACTTCAAAGGTAAAGAGTGCTGTTTGTTTACAAACTCGGACTGGACCGGGTCGAGCTGATGTCAGCAAAGGATGTGCAATGCTGGTTACACATTCTTTAGACAACTTTTACTTCAATTTCTGCTCTCCTACTCCTCCTAGACTTTCTCCTTGTATTTTCTGAAGCCAGAAAATCTAAGTAATGTGCCTGCAGTATTAAGTAAATATGACTTTACTTGTCTGTTGTCTACAGGGGTGCCATAGAAAGTGTCCTGACCAGCTGCATCACGGTGTGGTTTGGTGCATGTCTGCATCCTGCCGCAAGAGCCTCCAGCGGATCGTGAGAGCAGCTGAGAAGATTGTCGGCACCTCCTTCCCCTCACTACAGGACTTACACAGCAACCGCCTCACTCGGAAAGCCCTCTGCATGGCAGGTGATCCCACACACCCACTACACAGCTGCTTCAGCCTGTTGCCTTCAGGGAGGAGACTGAGGAGTCTCCAAGCTCGAACCAGCAGACTGAGAGACAGCTCTGTTCATCAGGCAGTCAGGATGCTAAACTCTCTGCCTGCTCTGCCCTCCCTCCCACTTGTACTGCCTTAATCACAAAAAACTTTCACATACCACCACACAACACAAAGATTTTAACACTGGACTCTGTGTCATCAAAACGGGTTAGAATAGAATAGAATAGAATATATCTTTATTGGCATATTTGCACCAAGGTACAAAGTTTTGCAATTGGCGCGCACACCATCCGAAGAGGGACGTACGCAAGGAAGCCGCAGCAGTATAAAACCGCGCCACCAACAATCAGATATGAAAAAGGAACATACAGTCGGGTAATCAGTGGTATTCAAAAAAGAATCTATCACAATTTGTCTTAGGACACTCCATGATAAAGTCTAAAAAACTCTACCAGCTTTAGCACGAATAAGACAAGACATGTTGCATTTCATGGCAAGCAGGGAGATTGTCCGTGAAAATCATTTCAGATAAGCACAGTCTGTAGATGGCATTCAGCTCGGCTCCATCTGAAAGCACACGGAGACCTCTGGGGGGAGGGGGGGCAGCGAGTTCTCAACAGCTTTCACTCCAGGAGAAGATTGCAGACAGCCTTCTTTTTTCAAGGTTGCTCACAGTCCAGATTAGATTAGTCGCTTTATTTATTTTCAGGCCAGGCTACAGTGTACTTTTGACTGCAGCCTTGAAGTCCAGGTGCTGTTCAGGTCCAAATCCGAATCATGTGAGGTTCCGAGCTACAAATCCCCATCTGTGCCCTGATGGGTCGGCTGTAAACGAGTCCCAAAGCGCACCGCAGGTCCGTGGCTGTCCGCCGTTGCTCCCACCGTGCGGTTCAGCTCGTACAACAGCTGGCTCGTTGAGGTCATAGCCCGGATCAGAGAATCTTGTTGAGCAGGAAGTCTCGCCAGTGCGTTGATTGCCGCGGCAGCCTCCCTCAGCTTCCAGTAGCAGAAACATCAGCCGATCCCAAAAAGCAGAGCAACTGCCACCAATATTCCAATTATCCACAAATCTTCAACGTCTTCGACAGAGAGAACAGTCAGACACATTGGCTTCCACTCGCTCCACGAGTCCATAGTGTATCCCACCGCATGCGTGTCGAAGGGGCAAGCCACTTCTCCTGGTCCGGTACATTTCATTGAAAAAAAATTATCAATAGAGGAAACAGCCCACGTAAATAAATCCATTTCAAATTGGTTCGAGTGAGCGCTGAAGAGTTAAAGACGAGACAAAATGCAAAATCAGGGAGGAGGAAAACTTAAGGGGGAGAGGAGTAAAAAGAGAAGCGACCTGCTTCGCCGAGTGCCGGTTATTCACTCAACTCACAGTCATGTGCTCATTCAGTTTGCACTACTTCTTATATTTGCACTAATGTTTGTATTACATTACTGCCTATAGTCATACTACTGTTTACATTCACTGTTTACATTTATTACTACTGTTTTCATTCAATACTACTGTTTACATTTATTACTACTGTTTACATTTACACTACTTTTTATATCTACACTACTGCTGATATATATATATATATATATATATATATATATATATATATATATATTTTACTAGCCTTATTGCATATGCCACTTTACCTCTATACCAATATCAACTACCTCATACATATACTGTGTACATAAACTTCATATGCTGCTTTGTCACTCTATTACAAATGTCAATGCCAGAACTTTCATTTTATTTTATAGATATACTTTTTACACTTTTATGCTACTATGCAAAAAACTCAGGACAGTATTACACTTTGTTATTTCATTTTATGCTTATGTTTGTTGAATGTTTGGTGTTTTGGTGTTGGTGTGGCTTTTCGTGCTTTCGTGCTGCTGCTGTGCAGAAGCTGCTATGCAGGGGCTCAGGACAGTATTACACTTTTATTATTTCATTTCATGCTTACAGTATATTTATTAAATGTTTTAGTGTTTTAGTGTTTAAATGTTTACTGTTGCACCGAGGGACAGAGAGAAATGCAATTTCAATCCTGTGAATGTCCTGTACATATTGCAGTTTTGACAATAAAGTTGACTTTGACTTTGACTGTTGTTTTTAAATTCAAATCTGTCCACAGTAGTTGTATATGAAAGAAAAATCAGACCCAATCTTTATCCTCATGTGATGTAATTTATTGATTTGTTATTAAATGATTCAGTTCTGCTGTTTCAACATAAGTAACATTTACTGTCAATTAAATTTAGTCACTCACAATTTATTTGCTGGACTCCTAAAAAGAAAGAACTCATTTAAAATTAAATGCTAAGAATTTGGGTCAGATAAATTCTATCCAAACTTTCATTTTGGAATATTGCACAGTCTGAAAAACTGACAAGTAATATGTTACATATTTTAGATCCTTACTGTTTATTTTTATACATTACATTGTTGGTATTGTTGGATGTACCTGGGACCTGTGTACACAATTTTGTTCCACCTCATGTACCACATGATGCGAATGACAATAAAACCTTCTTGAACTTGAACTAAATTAATATTAATTATTTCTTGTTTAAGTATGACTAAATTAGAGAGTGCTATGTTGGTCATGGTAAAAAAATTTTTTTTGAGATTGTAAGGATCTATTCCTCCAGAAATTAAAATCATACACATGGATTTATCGATGGATTTTTACTGCCACATGACATATGTTTGAGAGCAATACATCCCTTTATTGGTTCAGTAACACTGAAGAGTTGAACAAACTTTTATTTCCAAGTTCACTAACCCTTAAACAAGTCATCAAGCTACTGCAAAATGACACTCACCACTTTCTGCTAGCTGCTGATTACCAGACAATAACCTAGATCAGTGATCCTCACTATTTTTTTCAAAAGAGCCTTATTGACAGATCAAAGTCGAGGGGAGAGCCGCGATATCACCCCCAAGTCACTTAAATAAAAGAAAAAAATTGAACATCCCACCTAAGGATAAAAAAGAAACACAGCCAGCACATTATCTGTTTAAACAAAATGTACCTTAGTACTGAGATGAGAAGTTGTGCTGCATGTCCTTGACTTTCTTCATGTTGTATTTGTAATTTGTAGTTGCAGCCACAGTGAGACATTCAAGATGGGCATGGGTCAGTCGGTTTCTCTGTTTATGCTTGATACTAGTGTTCATGGTTGAAAATGTTGACTTACAGGTGTAAAAATTTCAGCTTTTATTACACCAATCCCATGAAGAAAACACAAGTCAACAATAACAATGAATACCAAAGTCCATGCTCAACAATCAATCAATCAATCAATCAACTTTATTTGTATAGCACATTTCAAAAACCGTAAGGTTAACCAAAGTGCTGTACAACAACATGAAAGACAAGTCAATTAAAATGATAAAAACATAAAAAAATAAAAAATACATGTACCAGTCTTTCTGCGGGTGTATTAAAATGCCATAAAAATAAGATCACGTTTTAAAAGCCAAAGAATGAAAGTGTGTTTTTAAAAGGGATTTAAAAACAGGAAGAGAGGAGGCCTGTCTGACACGCAAGGGTAAGTTGTTCCACAGCCTGGGAGCAACGACAGAAAATGCTCTGTCACCTCTGAGCTTCAGCCTAGTTTTGGGGACTGTCAGCAGCAACTGATCAGCTGATCTTAGAGATCGAGGAGGGCAGTAAGGCTGAAGCAGCTCAGACAAATATAGCGGGCAAGGTTGTTCAGGCATTTAAAAACAAATAGCAATAACAATGAATATGCTGTAACGTGTACGGATGAAGATGCCCCCTTCACATTTCCGCCTTTCCCCTCATGTAAACATGCCTAGAACCGGCCCTGTAAAGCCTGGTTCATGGTTGACGCGTCGCATAGGACGCGAGGGTGTGTGCGCCAAAAGTGACGCAATATCACCGCCCCTGCGCGTAGGCCCCGCGCGTCGGTTTGGCGCGTGTCGTGCACTTCTGATTTTTTTAAACTCTGCAAGGCTAGTGCACGCACCGTGGGCACTCCTTTGATTGACAGGTCGGGTGAGGACCTCACCCGACAGCCTTCACACTCTTCATGCCGGAGCCTGCAGCTGTCTGCGCCGCTGTGGTCGTGGAGACGGCGTCGCGACGCATGGAGGAATGTTTTGTATGTGACAAAAATGTATTAAATTCCCCTTCTTCATCTGGACTTTTCTTTTTTTTTTTGCCAAAAGTCACGTGATCGCTTCCTCCTCCGCTCCATGCATTAAAACCGCAAGACACAATAACTGTTGTTCTATTATGATTTACTCCTCTAATAAAGACAACAGTTCAGCACGCGAATGGAAAGCCATTTTTTGTTGTTGTGTGATTTCAAACAGTTCTTCTTCTACGGTAGATTTCTTCTTCTACACCCTTTCTTGCAACATATGCACAGGTTTTAGAGGGTACTGCCACCTGCTGGTCAGTAAAAGAACAGCACTTTGCCATGCGCCGCTGTGCAACACTGTAAACGCATGAAGCCGCACGGCTGAGTGCGCGCGCAGCGCGCGCGCTCCAGCTTGCGGACCAAAGCGCGACTATAACTGAGCCTTTAAAGACCTTTCTTTTTAAGCGAGCCTACTCTGCCATCCATCCATCCATTTTCTTCCACTTATCCGGGGTCGGGTCGCGGGGGTAGCAGCCTAAGCCTAAATAGGGAGGCCCAGACTTCCCTCTCCCCAGCCACTTGGAGCAGCTCCTCTGGGGGAATCCCAAGGCGTTCCCAAGCCAGCCGAGAAACATAGTCCCTCCAGCGTGTCCAGGGCTACGTTCACACTGCAGGTCTTAATGCTCAATTCCGATTTTTTTTTAAAATCTGATCTTTTGGTGTGAACGTTCACACTACATTTTAAATGCGACCAGCATCAGACCTGGCATGACTCCAGTGTGAACACTCTACGTTGTAGAAGTGACCCGCATGCGCAGAAGAAAACAGCGCGCTGATCAGTGCAGCTGTAGATGTGATGAAATATTAAAAATTGAGCTTCAGCTGTGTTCTGCGCTGCGGCTCATGTCTCAGCCTGCGTGACGTGACACGCGAGTTGCTTGTTTGGGCTTGTTTTCATGGGGCTGGTCGCTTGTTTTTGTCCTGACGCTGATGCAGCCCCCTGTGTTTGAGGAAGTAAACATGGACGCGCGCAACAGTTTTCAGTGTGTGTTCGTAATTTTGAAGTTGTTCTCCAATCGGGGAGAGCTAAACATCCAAAGATGAAAGGCAAAAACTGAGAAGAAAGCAAAGCGAGTGGTGTGTGCGTCGCTGCAAGTACAGAGAGCTTGTCCCCCCGCTAGCCCCCACCCCGCTCTGAGCTACAGAGAGCTCGTCCCCCCGCTAGCCCCCACCCCGCTCTGAGCTGCGTGTCCCCTTTGTGTCTGTAAAAACACGCGCGGGCTCAATTAAATGAGCCGCACGTGTTCTGAAAAAGTCAGATGTAAATCACATGAGCGTTCAGACTGCAGTCGCTTTGAAAACATCAGATATACATCTGATTTAAAACCACATACTGAAACGGCCTGGGTCGGATTTGAAAACATCGGATTTGTTGCGTTCAGACTGTCATAAAAAAATCAGATATGGGTCAGATGGGGCAAAAAAATCTGATTTGGGTCGTATTTGCCTGCAGTGTGAACGTAGCTGGGTCTTCCTCTGGGTCTCCTCCCACCTGCCTACTCTGCCCCCACATGATTTTTCCTTTGATCTTAGTTGATATTATCATTGATTTTACTTGATTTTATCACTTGTTTCATTTGATCTTTGATTTTTGTTGCACTTTGTAGCACTTTGAGATTTTCGTTAATGAAAAGTGCATTATAAATTAAATTCATTATTATTATTATTATTATTATATAGGGGCGGCCGTGGCGTAGTGGTAATGGAAGTCGTCCCCCAATCGGAAGGTTGGAGGTTCAAATCCCGCGTCCGCCCACCATGTGTCGTTGTGTCCCTGGGCAAGACACTTAACCCCAAGTTGCTCCCGGTAGGTCTGGATGGCGCCTTGCAAGGCAGGCTACCACTACCGGTGTATGAATGTCTGAATGAATGGGTGGATGGTTGGTATTGTAAAGCGCTTTGGGGCTCCTCACAGAGGGCTGGAAAACGCTATATAAATAAGCTCCATTTACCATTATTATTATTATTGACAGGGAGCCAATGGAGAGAAGCTAAAACTGGAGAGATATGATCTCTCCTACCAGACTCTGGCAGCAGCATTTTAGATCAGCTGACTACTTTTTAAATAATTATTTGGACACCCAGATACCAAACCATTGCAATAGTCCAGTCTAGACATGACAAATGCATGAACCAGTTTTTCTGCATCATTTTCAGATAAGATGTTTCTAATTTTAGTGATATTACGCAGGTGGAAGAAGGCGGTTCTTGTAACGTCTTTAATGTTAGTGATAAGACATGTCCTGATAAAAAATAACACCAAGATTTTTAACATTAGAACTGAAGGCCAGATTAATGCCATCCAAGGAAGGCACAAGACTGAAAAAGGTATTCGTACAAAGCTCAGCTCCCCAAACCACAACCTCAGCCTTGTCTGTATTCAAAGGCAGAAAATTTAGGGTCATCCAGGTTTTTATATCTTTAAGACATGCTTGTAGTCTAAGTAGCTGATTGAATTCATTGGGTTTCATGGACAAATATAACTGTGTATTGTAGGGATACAGCACTCTCATGTCCGTATGGAATATGGGCCTCTCCGCATCTCTCTGAAACTCTCAGTGTTACACTTTCTTGGACATCTCAAGGACACAAGTGGACACTACTTTTTGTTAGAATTATGTTGAATTAATGGACACCAATTAATCAGATTGAACTTTCTTTTTAATGTGTGTTAATTCAGAATTGATCAACAGTATATTTTTGTCATTTAATGATGATTTTACTAAGCTGGTATATTTTAAATATGCCAAAGTTAAGAGAACATCTCAGAATGATCTTGCTTTAAACTGTCTGCTCTCTGCAGAATAAGTGTCTAAAGTTGAATGAACAATCCGTTCTATTTGTTTGAACTGTTTTTGGAACGAAAGAAAAGTTCTAGACATAACTTAATCTTCGGTCTCCCGTCCGTTCTAAAAACAATTCATCTGTGCTCAAACAGAGAGTGCTCTGTTTTCACACCTGCAGGTTTTGTTTTGTCTCCGTGCTGGGACTCAGTTCTCGGGGAGAAGCTGAGCTGATGAGTTCTCGGGGAGAAGGGAAGATGCACGGACGTTTTTCTCCAAGCTGATGTACGTCCCGGCCATGCACCAAGGGCCCACGTCTTCAGCAAAGGTTCAAACAGCACGTCAGCTGTGAACCCCTTCGAGTGTCACAGCTCCAAGCGGTGACACTCTTTCTGGAAGTTATCTTGAAACAAAACCAGAGCTGGGCATTACTCTGGGAGGCCGACGCAGACGGTCTCGAGACCGTGGCAAGATGAACGTGGGTCGCCTGTAAAACGCAGCAGCATGCGCGTCTGGTTTGACTAATTTACCGGAGTCGAGACAGGATCATCTTCACGAAGGTAAAAGTCGTTTCATCACGGTACGGACGTCCAGCCGAAACCAAGCAGAGGGTGCTATCTCTGGTTAAACATCTCAAGATAAGATTCAACCATTTCCTTTCAATCTTTTATCTTTCCTCCTTAAACTCCTCCTTATGTTTATTTTCATCATGGTAAACTTTAAGTAATGTGCCAACAGAAAGGTCCAACTGTCTGTTTGTTTTTAATTTGAATTCTTGTCATAGTAGTTAGAATCAGAGCTAATATCGATACCAATGTTTAATGTAATTTTGTGATAGTTTCAATAAAAGGTCTATTTTCTGGTAGACCAACATAAATTGAAGTCTAAGTGTGAAATTACATTTTTCCTAATTACAGTAAAAGCAATTTAATATCGGAAAAAGGAAGAACTCGCGCATTGGTGGCAGTTTGTGCAGGATAAAATCTGCTCAGACCGGCGCATCTACGATAATGGTGGGTTTAGTAAGTGTTTAAATACCTTACGCCCCATTATTTCGTTACATTTGGTGGCCGCATACGGTCTTATTCCATTACATTTGGTGGCTCGTCCGAGTTCCTAGAACGAGTATTAAGTTGTTTTGTGTAGCTTATTATTGTTACGGTGTTGTTGGCATTAGTTTGCATCCTGTTGTGGACTTATGGAATGGTTTTGGCTGGTGAGTGTCTCAGAGATTGCTAATCGTGGCATTGTCTGGTGCGTTTCCCGTTAGAATTATTTTTTTTCTTTCACTTTTGAACGTGTGCTTGAAGTGCGGATGAATGTTTTGTCTGTTTTTGTGAG
>JBBPBX010057091.1:9955-22549 GCA_038048925.1 Garcialebias charrua | reverse complement strand
GTCCCTGAAATTCTGATGCACAGAATCACAAATCCAAGTGTGAACATGTCACAGAGTAAACACAATAAAAACATGTATTATCTGCAGCATTGTTCATAAAAATGGAACAACACTATTAATGTATTACAGAAAATATACATAATAATAATAATAATAATAATAATAATGAATTTAATTTATAATGCACTTTTCATTAATGAAAATCTCAAAGTGCTACAAAGTGCAACATAATTAAATGTCAATAAAATAAGTAATAAAACAAATAAAATCAATAACAGTATCAACTAAGATCAAAGGTAGAATCATGAGGAGGTAGAGTATGCTCGGTTGAAAAGAAAGGTCTTCAAGCCGCTCTTAAAGTCAACCACAGACTGTGGGGCTCTCAGGCAGTCAGGAAGAGAGTTCATACACACACAATACGCTTAATTTATATGTGATATTGTAGACCATTGCATTAGGTAATACATTCAGCAAGTATTTTTACTTTAATACTTTAAGTATTTTTACAAGTACTTATTTACTTTTACAAGAAGTTGGTACTTCTACTTTTACTAGAGTACATTTTTGGCTGTTTATTTGTACTTTTACTCAAGTACAGCGTTTGAGTACTTTCTCCACCACTGGAGCGCATGCTGTAGCTGCACTCACGCAGTGACATGTAGGAGATGTGTGAAGGCAACATCCAAGAAGTGATTTAAAAAGACACTGTCCAAATGACATGATTCAACATTTTTGGGATGGATGGATGGTATCTTTATTGTCACTGTATAAATTCTGTTAAACAAAACTCTGATTTAGTATATATTTTGAATTGTTTTTGATTTTCCATCCATCCAGCCATTATCTTTTACCTGCTTCTTTTGGGTCACTGGGGTCACCGGTGCCCATGTCCAGCAATCACTGTGCAAGGGGCGGGATACCCTGGACAGGTCGCTTGCTTTTGATTTTGTGCATTTTATTATCTAAATTTTAAACATTGACAGTTTTAAATTTCTAATTAAAATTTTTTTAAATTAATTTTATTGTTTCTAGTTCTCCATGGCCTCTCCGAATGACTTCCGTACGGCTTCGAGGCGATTCTGGTCCACCATCCGGCGTCTCAGGGGGGGAAAGCGGTACGCGACCAACACCATTTATGGTGGGGATGGCGTGCTGTTGACCTCAACTCGGGATGTTGTGAGTCGGTGGGCGGAATACTTCGAAGACCTCCTCAATCCTACTGGCACGTCTTCCACTGAGGAAGCGGAGCCTGGGGACTTTGGGTCGGGTTCTCCAATCTCTGGTGCTGAGGTCGCCGAGGTGGTTAAAAAGCTCCGCGGTGGCAAGGCTCCGGGGGTGGATGAGATTCGCCCGGAGTTCCTTAGGGCTCTGGATGTTGTGGGGTTGTGTTGGCTTACGCGACTCTGCAATATCGCGTGGACATCGGGGGCAGTTCCCTTGGATTGGCAGACTGGGGTGGTGGTTCCCCTATTCAAAAAGGGGGACCGTAGGGTGTGTTCCAACTATAGGGGGATCACACTCTTAAGCCTCCCTGGTAAGGTCTATTCAGGGGTTCTGGAGAGGAGGGTCCGTCGGATAGTCGAACCTCGGATTCAGGAGGAGCAGTGTGGTTTTCGTCCTGGTCGTGGAACACTGGACCAGCTCTACACCCTCAGCAGGGTCCTGGAGGGTGCGTGGGAGTTTGCCCAACCAGTTTACATGTGCTTTGTGGACTTGGAGAAGGCATTCGACCGCGTCCCTCGGGGGGTTCTGTGGGGGGTACTCCGGGAGTATGGGGTACCAGGCCCTTTGATAAGGGCTGTTAGGTCCCTGTACGACCGGTGTCAGAGCTTGGTCCGCATTGCCGGCAGTAAGTCAGGCTCGTTTCCGGTGAGAGTTGGACTCCGCCAAGGTTGCCCTTTGTCACCGATTCTGTTCATAACTTTTATGGACAGAATTTCTAGGCGCAGCCAAGGTGTTGAGAGGATCCGTTTTGGTGGCCTTAGAATCGCTTCTCTGTTTTTTGCAGATGATGTGGTCCTATTGGCTTCATCAGATCGTGATCTACAGCTTTCGCTGGAGCGGTTTGCAGCTGAATGTGATGCGGCCGGGATGAGGATCAGTTCCTCCAAATCCGAGGCCATGGTCTTGAGCCGGAAAAGGGTAGCATGCCTTCTCCGGGTCGGGGAGGAGGTCCTGCCCCAAGTGGAGGAGTTTAAGTATCTCGGGGTCTTGTTCACGAATGAGGGAAAACTGGAGCGTGAGATCGATAGGCGGATAGGTGCAGCGTCCGCAGTGAAGCGGGCGCTGTACCGGTCTGTCGTGGTGAAGAGAGAGCTGAGTCAAAAGGCAAAGCTCTCAATTTACCGATCGATCTACGTTCCCACCCTCATCTATGGTCATGAGCTTTGGGTTGTGACCGAAAGAACGAGATCTCGGATACAAGCGGCTGAAATGAGTTTTCTCCGCAGGGTGTCTGGACTCTCCCTTAGAGATAGGGTGAGAAGCTCAGTCATCCGGGAGGGACTCGGAGTAGAGCCGCTGCTTCTCCACATCGAGAGGAGCCAGTTGAGGTGGCTCGGGCATCTGGTTAGGATGCCTCCTGGACGCCTCCCTGGTGAGGTGTTCCGGGCATGTCCCACCGGGAGGAGACCCAGAGGAAGACCCAGGACACGCTGGAGGGACTATGTTTCTCGGCTGGCCTGGGAACGCCTTGGGATTCCCCCGGAGGAGCTGCTCCAAGTGGCTGGGGAGAGGGAAGTCTGGGCCTCCCTACTTAGGCTGCTACCCCCGCGACCCGACCTCGGATAAGCGGAAGAAAATGGATGGATGGATGGATGTTTCTAGTTCTAGAATTTTTTTTTTTTGTACAATTCTTTTGAGTTAAGTCGTACAGATCTCGGCTCTTTCCGGAAAGTTTCGGCTCTCCGTCTGCTCTTTCTTTTTTTGCATGGGTTTTCGTTCTTTCCTAGCCTGGTTAAAACCAGACCCTTGTCTATGGATCGTACTAGAAAACTAGATTGAGCGGAGCTGTGTTGTACGGAAGCGTATTGATGACACCTGGAGAAAATATTTTTTGGGGCTTATCACGTTATTACGCGATAATATCACGTTATTACGTGATACGTATCACGTTATTACGTGATAATATCACGTTATTACATGATACGTATCACGTTATTACGTGATAAGTATAGATGTCCATCCACATGGTATCAGCACCATTACCCATAATGCATGAATGTGCTGCTCTAGATGTAATGACAAAGTTGTTGGTAGAGTGATGAAAATTCAATAAAATGAAGACACTTTTCAACTGTTTGCTGTATTATTTTCTTTAGACATGTTATGTTTTTTAGGACAAGTCAGTGTCAACGTTACATCTGCCTGGGGGGATTTATTCAGTTTTATGTCCCCTGTCAGAGCCTGGGTCACAATGGGAGAGAGGCTGGCTTCTGTGCTGCTTTCATCCAGTAGGTAGTTCCAGATAAAATGCAAATTAAGGGATGTACTGTAGAGCCTAGAACTGCAGGTCTGACCTCCAAAACAAGATGATTAAGATGCACACTTAAACAGTTTAAAGTTCTCCACTTTCTTGACCAAGAGTTTGATACTACAAAGTTTTGAAAGTGTCAACCTTTTCATTCAGAAAACTAGCATTCCCATGTACTTGATTTGTCTTGGTTAATTTACTCCTGAATACATTTCTGATAAACTGACTCTAACTCCCATGTTTATCACCAAACTTACATTTCTTCATTCAGTTCCTTTAATTATTGGGTATATTCTACATTTCTCTACTAATATCTCTAAGATATGCATTAAAGACAGAGATCCAAACTTCACTCAAAATAAGCTAATGTGGTTTTTCGCAGTTTCATGAAAACTAAACACGAGCGGGTTTTTCCCCCCACATTTTTTCCTTATCAAACATCTGCATTTTCTATGAAACGCCATCAGGTTGTAGCTCTGTTAGCTTGCTCCCTTTAAAACCCCCAAAATGCCCATTAATGTGATCAACGAACACTGACTGCAGTTTGTGTTTCTCTTTAGAAACCATTAACCCAATTCTTTGAGTAAGCAGTCCAGATTAAAACACTGCCTTTTTTAACAAAAATGTTTGTGGTAGTTACAGAGAGTCATTCACAACACCCACTCTGAGCATTGCATCATTTTTATGTGCATGAAATTACTTGTAGATATTTTTCTAGTTCGACCAAAACGGCTGCAACTCAGTCCGTTCTCAACCTAAGATCATAGTTAGTCCAAAACTCAAGATGGAAGATAAAACTTGATCACAGTCTCAGGTCTCTTGAAGACTCAAACAGGTTTTATTCCTTAATGTTCCAGTATTTGGCACCATCCATCTTTCCATCAATTCTGAGCATCTTCCATGCCCATGCTTAAGAAAAGCAGGCCCAAACCATGATGCTGCCACTACCATGTTTGACAGTGGATGGTGTGTTCAGGGTGATGAGCTGTGTTGCTTTAAAGCCAAACTGATAGTTTTGAATTGTGGACAAACAGTTCTGATTTTGGATTCAGGTGACCAGAGCAACGTCTTCCACATGCTTGGTGTGTCTCCCTGGTGGCTTGTGACAAACTTGAAACAACATTTTCTTAAGGATATATTTGAGAAATAGCTTTCTTCTTGACACTCTTCAATAAAGGCCAGATTTGTGCTGTGTACGACTGATAGCTGTCATATGGACAGACTCTCCCAGGCAACTCTTTTGTTTTTTTTACATATTACAGTACACTAACATGTTTCATTGCTCCATATTATTTCAAATTAGCAATTTATCATTGTTTATTAAACTCTGAAAGCTGTGTTATGTTACTTTGTTTATATTCTCTCCTAAAATGCGGTTAGATGTGCCTTTTTGTTTATTTTTAACTATTGAACTGTCCCATTCTGCTCAGGATTCTTCTCAGAGTGCGCATACTGATGATGATGTCATCTACAGTGCGAAGCATCATCAGTATCTCTCCATGTTTTAGACCAAGCATGAAGTAAAACTTGATGAAATTCTGTAAATTAGCCATTGTGCAGGCAAAAACAAGCGTATGGGCGAACTTGCATTATGTGTAATGGTGCTGATACCATGTGGATGGACATTAGGCATGTAACGGTTGTAGTTGGTGTACCGAACCGAAACGGTACGGAGGTGGACCGAACCGAACGTGCTGTACCGAAACGGTTATTTTTTCACTCATTGAATGTTAATATGTGCGCCGCGGAACAAAATTTCCTGGGCGCGTTTCAGCACGGAGCTATTATCTCGCAGCACGCGCAGCATTAGCCGTTAGCTTCTCGCTGCGGTTTCCTGTTTGTTAACGTTATGGTTTTCTTGTTAAAAGACGAGCGCACAAAGCTGTGTGTGTGGACGTTTTTTCATGAAGACTGGATCTGCAGCAGCAACACGTCTAACGTGAACGCGCTGGAAACTACGTCATCAGAACGTGAACGAGCTGTTACAAAGTACGCTAACCACACAGCTGCATTTAAACAACTTCTACAAAGTGCGCTAACAACACAGCTGCATTTAAACAACTTCATCAGGTAATTTAGATGGGTCCAGATCAATAACACAAACTGTATGAGTTTTTAAAGCTCTGAATCTAAGTCTGAAAGTTTTTAATGCACAGTTTATCCTTGCTATGAGACATCCATCACGTCAACACTTAAGTCAAAAAGTTCAGCTCTTTATGAAAAAACTAAAACTGATTGTCAACAAGTCCTGGAGCTGATTTAAGCCCTGCCCTGATGATGAGTGAGATATTCAACCGTTCAAGAGGTATTATTCTTTTATTATAATTATTATAATTTATTATTATTTAAAATTATAATCATATTAACTTATTTTTTTTACCTCTGTGTTTTATTTCCAGTATTTCCAGTTACAGAGGTAGCTGCTCTCCTTCCACTTCAGGGAAATCCACCAGAGATCACCTGCTGCAGCTAAGAAGTATGTGATGACTGAACTGAACTCTGAACCTAACCCTGTCCCACCAAGAAGAGGTTGTGAGTAATGAGGACAAATACAGCCACACTGCTGCTACTGGACAAAAACTTTATTAGTTAAGATTGTAAACAGTCTGTTGCTGCTTATTGTTCTGGTTCTGACTGTTATTGTATTCATTAAGATTTTTATTATTTTTAATATAATTTATTTATTGTAGAGTGCTGTTTATTTAAAATATCATCCAAATGGGTCACTTTTATTTATTACTACAATACAATACAAACATATTTTTGGCATATTTTCAAAATAAACATTTTGTAAGTCTTTATTTTGTCTTTTTTTTTTTGTACCGAAAATAAACCGAAAATAAACCGAACCGAGCCCTCCTTGTAATTGAACCGAACCGAAATGTGATTTTAGCGTACCGTTACACCCCTAATAATCTATACTTATCACGTAATAACGTGATATGTATCACGTAATAACGTGATACGTATCACGTAATAACGTGATATTATCACGTAATAACGTAATACGTATCACGTAATAACGTGATAATATCTCGTAATAACGTGATACGTATCACGTAATAACGTGATACGTATCACGTTATTACGTGATAAGCCCAAAAAAACATTTTCTCCAGGTGTCATCACTACGCTTCCGTAGTTAGGAAGGCGATGGCCAGACTAGTTCTTTCCCGGTAGGTGTCAGCATGTGTCAGACTTTCCTGGAAGACATCGGCTCTGTCCGGCATCTATCGGCTCTCTCCGTACTGCTGCAGGATTACGTCACGTTTTAGAGAAAACACCCTCCCATAGAGCGCCCCGCCCTTCAGACGACTGTCAGCCAGGGTTTAGCTTTTCCTGAAAAACGTCAAGGTAAGAAAATTGCTTGTTTTTTAAATAGAACTTTAAACTTGTGTATTTAAAAAAATCTGAGCTCAATATAAACTGTATTTTGGAGCTATTTTATCTTTAAATTGTATTCGCTTTTGTTTTGTGCTCGTTACTGATCGGCTAGCTCGGCAGCTAACAAACAACATTCATTATCATGATGTAGCTGAAATTAAACTCTTAAGTAGTTGGTTCAGATGGTTGGTATTTATACAAGTTATATAATTACCTTTACAACATAGTGAATGTTTTGGTGTTTATTTAAGTCGTTTAAGAGCATTTATTAACCGAATCAAACCAGGTCATTTCGCTAATGTATGGCAGATTAACTCATAATATTCTGTCCGAGTTTTGGCCCGTGTTATAAAAGTGGAACGGTTAGGTCTAGTTTGTCCCGTGTTATAAAAGTAGCACGGTCAGGCCCGGTTTGTTCCGTGTTATAAAAGTAGCACGGTCAGGCCCGGTTTGTTCCGTGTTATAAAAGTAGCACGGTCAGGCCCGGTTTGTTCCGTGTTATAAAAGTAGCACAGTTAGGCCCGGTTTGGCTCGGGGAGCTGCCCATTTCGGTCCAACTCCATCTGTCTCTGACTGACCCGGTTCTGTTCAAACCCGGACTGAGGTCTTTGTGCCCTCAGATAATCTGGGCGGCTGTGGTTAGAGCAGTCGTCCTCCAATGCAAGAGTTGAAATTCAAGCATTCAAGTTTATTTATTTTCATTCACATCACATGTAGCACATGAGGTGGAACGAAACTATGTACATAGGGTCCCAGTTACATCCAACAAAAATACAAATTGTAAAGAAAAACAGTAATAAGATCCAAGACATGAACTAAGAAATGCGCTAAACTAAGAAGAATACACTAAGCAAAACAACAGCAGCATGAACATGAGTGTGTGTGAGCAGATGAGGACGAATGAACACTGCAACATGGAATATAAATCAGCAGTATGACATCATGGGTTGGGGGTTAGAATCCACCAGCAGTCTCATGCCAAAGTGTCCCTGGGCAAGACACTGAACCCCTCATTGCTTCCAATGCGTGTCCCCTCGGTGTATGAATGTGATAAAGCTCTGATTAGTCTCTTTAGAATGATTTGTTCCATTAGCTTTGTATATGTCTACTAGAGGGGCGGCCGTGGTGTAGTGGTAATGGCAGTCGTCTCCCGATCGGAAAGTTGTCGGTTCGACTCCCGGGACCCGCACCATGTGTTGTTGTGTCCTTGGGCAAGACACTTAACCCTGAGTTGCTCCCGGTAGGACTGGAAAGCACCTTGCATGGTAGTCTGCCGCCACTGGTTTATGAATGTGTGTAGCATTCAATATATGTGTAGCACTTTGAGATTTTCAGTAATGAAAAGTGCGTTATAAATTGAATTAATTATTATTATTATTATTCTATATGAATGGGTAAATGAGGCACAGGTTGTAGCGTAAAGCTCTTTGATGTCTTGATAAGATAGAAAGGTGCTATATAAGCACAGTACAGTCCATAATCTGTTGGCAGCTATTAATGTGAGTTTGATTATGACTAAGCTATGACTGACTGACTATGGCTAAGCTGAAGCCCATATTGTCCAAAATAACCTTGAGACAGTAATACACACATTTATTACATCTAGGCTTGATTACTGCAATTCACTCTTGTTTGGTATCAGTCAGACCACCACTGCACAACTGCAACTGGTCCAGAACGCAGCAGCCCGATTTTTAACCAGTACAGGCAAAAGAGAGCACATTACACCAGTCTTGGCCTCCCTGCACTGGCTACTGGTTCATCTTCGAATCCAGTTCAAAATTCTCCTGTATGTCTACAAATCGCTGAACAGTCTCCCCCCCCCCATCTCTCTGATTTGCTACAGCTGTATGTACCACCACGTGCTCTGAGGTCAGTGGACCAGTTACGTCTCACTGTTCCAGGAACTCGTCTTAAACGCAGAGGTGACAGGGTCTTCTCTGCAGCAGGACCAAGACTTTGGAATGAGTTACCTCTGCTCGTCAGACAGGCCCCCTCCCTCTTGGTTTTCAAATCCTGTTTAAAGACCCATTACTATTCTGTTGCTTTCAACACCAGCTGATCTGTGTTTGGTCGTTATATTTATTATCTGCAATGATTTTATGTCTATACTGTACAGGCAGTCCCCGACTTACGAGCGAGTTCCATTCCTGCGAGTTGCTCGTAACACGAAAATTCGTAAGTTGGAACACGAAGCACATGTTCTCGTAAGTCTGGATTTTCGCTCGTAAGTTGGAACATTTATGCTAGCGCTACTACAAACACTCGTTTTTCATCAAAAACGTTCATATTAGTTCATAAACATGGTCGGAAACGTGTTTCCAAACGGTTAGCTAACACACTTTCATCTAAAAACACAAAAAAGTGCTGTATTTTTTACAAATTTACTTCTCTTTCGCCAGCTCGTAAGTCCGGGCGCTCGTAGGTCAGAGCGCTCGTAAGTCGGGGACTACCTGTATTCTGTTTTTTACTTCATTTTGTATGTTGCCTGTTGTTTGTTTGTTTGTACAGCACTTTGGTTGGCCTTGTTGCCGTTTTAAGTGCTCTATAAATAAAATGATATGGTATGATTATGACAGGAGTCAAACAGCAGCTATAAGCAGCCAAAGATTGGCTAAAGGCTAAAAGAAGCTGAACTAAGCCACTTTAATTTTGGCTTGACGACGGTTGTAAAACGTTTATTCTCAAGCAACAAATTCCAACGACGTTTGAAACCCATAAATACAATTAAACACTCAATCTTGAAATTAAACCTGATCTGTCATGAAAACAATCGTAAACAAATTGGATAAACTGCAGATTATTTATTTAAACATTTAATTTTCTGGCTAACAATCACAACTGCCTAATAACTCTGTTTTATGAATCTAAAACATCAAATGATGGAGACTGAATTCAGATAAATCATAAAAAGACAGTGACACCGATTCAGAGTAAAAAGTAATATGTACCATATTTTAATAAACAAGTGTGGTAAGAAAAAATAATTTGTTCTATTGAATGAAACCAAAAACACAAGCTCGAGTTTGTCAGTCGGGGCTCGGTTAGTAAAATAATTAATTATCGGACAGCATGCGAGGAGGTTCTGACCCAGAACAGAACCATTACTCAAACTGGGATGAGTCTCCTGACTCCAGGACACATCTGCTGTTTCAAGTTTTTTATTGACAGTAAATTACAGTTAAAGGACTGTTCAACAGCAGCTGTTTAAACAGTTGTTTTTTTGTTTTCCTCTCGGTCGCCTGTAACGAAGAGAAGCTTGTTATCCGTCAGATAATCAGGTTAGAGGTCCGTTCAGCTGGCTCCAGTCTCTGATGGAGAGCGCATCAAATATTAACTGAAAGGAGAAGGGCGGCCATTTTAAAGTGAAAAGGTTATAAATATCTTGCCTGCTGCAGATGGAGGCGGCCCGGGTCCAATCGGACTTTTTCTCTCATATTTCAGCCTCAAACTTGTTCTGTTGTATTAATAATTTTAAAGATTTGTAAGTTAGAGTTCACATGAAGTTTTTAAAAGTACTTTTATAAGACTGGTTCTGAAAGTGCTGGTTCAGGGTCGTCAAACATAAGTTTGTATCCTAAGTTATCTTGTTATGGGTCATTTGGTTCTGGACATCAAATTAAATAACAAAAATAAATTGTTTCTGAGCAGATTTAAAGTTTTAAATGTTTGCTGAAGCTCTTTGTGTCATTATATTCTTGTTTAGTTATCTTATCAGAATTATTTTGTGGTATCGGCCAGAACCAGACTGGGTTGACCCAGCTAAAGTTTGAGGGCTTTTCAGAGTTCCCCACCCGGGTGTCAGAGGTTCACAGACAGTTGTTCAGTTCGGTCCTGGCCTTGCCTGTCAGACTGTCTGTTTGGGTTCTGTGGAGCTGAAGAACTGGATCTCTGCTCTCACAGAACACACCTGAGTGTCCAGGTCCAAGAACCAGACCCCTGATAAAGACGGGTTCCTAAAATTGGTCTGACTTTATTTCCAAAGTCCATGAATGTGGGGCGACAAAATAATGTGTACAGAACATAGAAAAACTCTAGTCCTGTTGGACCCTGACAGAACCGCCTCTAGCTGTCCTAGCTTGGTCAGGTTCTGGTTTTAACTAGCTTATGTCTCTGAATTCAGAGTCAGACAATAAAAACAGCTGGACTAGCCTTTAGCTCCTCAGTTTAGTGTTTGCAAAGTTTATCTATAGCAGGTAAGATATTCTCTCTGACTGGCGGACATTTTGACTGTTTTATTTACCTCGTCGCCGTTTGTTCTGCTCAGACCCACCCGCAGCATGTCCATGTCCACGTTCACTAAACCCAAACTGAAGGTACCAGCTGTGTGTGTGGTTCTGTGTGGTTCTGGGGGAAGGTTCTGGATGTTGGGGATGTTTTTGCTGAGTAAATCTGTCTCTCGGGGAGGGGTGGCAGCAGAATCAGACGCAGGGGTTGGGCTTCCAGAACTGCCCAGTCACTGCAGGTGCACTGCGTCTGACGAGCTGCAGAACCTTCTGAGGCCCAGTTCGACAAGTGGTTCTGTTTCCAGATGGGTCTGCTCCAGGATCCAGGAGAACCTGAGGAACCCATCTGAAGCGGTTTGTTTTGATGTGAAGCAGCTCCAGGTCCGGTTCTGATCCCGTTTGTTTTCCTGCATGCTGTTTGTTGATGTGACTTTATTTGCATGAGAACAAAGTGTGGTTCTGATTCTGCATTTAGTGTTGGTGACGTGAAAATACCCGCCTGGATCAGAACTCTTCTGTTTGGTCCAGAGTTTCCTGGTTCTGAGGGTTCTGTGGAGTCTGAAGATGTTAAAGAGTCCTGGAGAACAAGGAAATTATGTTCTGAAGCCAGACTGGACCCAAACATCTGTTAGGATTGTCAAACTGATGGTTTGAAAGACAAACATTTGATACAGATCCAGGTTCTGGCTCGGTCCGATCAGAACCTCCCACTAATGCTCACTGCAAGTTCTTCCGTTCCGACTCCAGACTCGGCTTTTATTCTCCTCAGTGCTTCGCTGGAGAGTTGAGAGCTAAGTGGATCCTCCAGAACCGTCGGAGCTGGTCAGGTCTGTGACTGCTCCTGTTTGTTTGTTTCTTAAAGTGGATCAGGTCCAAACTCTGACTTTCAGTTTCATGAACATGAATCTGAAGATGTTTGGGCTGGTTTTAAAATGTTGTCAGTTTGATTTTACTGCTGATCAATAACCAATGTTGTCGTGGACGTCATGCCGATCGAGCAGCAGATTTCAAATGTTTTCTCCATCGTGGAGTGATGAGGAGGAATTGGACATGCTCTCTGTCAGTCCGTGCATGCTCTGAGCTGGATAACTTGAAAAATAAGAAATGTGCTGACTTCCATTGTATTGTGGCGTAACAAAAATCGGCATCAAAAATTGGGTTGCCACGTTAAAATCCAAGATGGCCACCCCAACAGACCACACCCATTGGAGGAAACTGGTGTGCAGTTATATTCTCCAATGATCTGTCAATCATTTGGGCTGCTGTAGACTGGTGGTCAGTGCTGCCATCATCTTGTAACTCTGAGGCTGCTGGTTCGAGCCCAGGTTGTCAGGAAGGATATGGGTCGGGTGGCCCTAGAGAAGTGAGCAGCCTAAACAAAACCATTTGTAAAGTTGTACTGATGAACTCTTCCTCGTGCTGTTTGGGTTCAATAGACTGTTCTGTTCTGACCTGCAGGACTGCTGGTGTTACATGTTCAACCCGTGATGGTTCTGAAGACTGAACCACCAC
>JBBPBX010057090.1:0-22550 GCA_038048925.1 Garcialebias charrua | reverse complement strand
TTTTTTTTTTTTTTTTTTTTTTTCCATTTATAGATGGCCTCCCTTCACACCTTATAGCCATCCTCTCACTCCAATATTTTTTTTTTTTTTTTTTTTTTTTTTTTTTTTTTTTAATAGAGAAAGAAAGAAAAGAGAAAGTGAGACAACAAAACAAAACAAAACAACAAAACAACAATTGTCCACAGAAAGAGCACAAGGCAAACACACCAAACCTCCGTCCACAATCCTGCAAAGCACATGACAGAACACAACAACGAAACATACAAGCATAAAGACTGATAATATTCATGACCTTGCAAATATTTCTATAAATACACATACCCATACCTACAAATATATATACAATATACATACATATATATTTATATTCATTTATATACCCATCTACATACATCTACTATACATCCCTGCATCCATTTGTGTGTGGTTGTGAGCATGCATAAGTGAATGAGGTTCCTCCAATAGAACATTTAGTAGCGACTGTGAAGCATCAGAGACCCGTCCCCCCAAAGCCCGAGACAGACGAAGGGGCGATCAAAGCCCAAGACCCCAGGAAGGACCCCGAGCCCAGAGTCCCCAGGACCACCCGAACAGGACGAGCCACTCGTCCACTCCCCAGATCCGACCAAGTGGAAGAACCGGACGAACCCCACCAGGGACCACACACAATGACCCCCCGGGGTCAACAGCGACAATACACAGGCCCCCGCCGGAGCCCGCTGCACCGACGTAGCCCCAGGGCCGGTCACCGAGGCTCGGGCACCGGGGACGCCCATCCCTCAGGTCCAGACCTGACAGGACCAGAGGACCCGAGCCCCACCAGGCAGCCACCAGGCCGAGCTGACAAACGCCCAAGCGCCCAGCCCCAGATAGTGAGGGCCCCAAGCACGCCCGTAGGCAGAGGAACACCCACCAGGGGGCCACGTGGCAGGAGCGCGACACTGAGTAGCCTCAGAAGTGTCAGAGAGGGGGCAGTCCAAGTCCCAGCCTGACACTTAAACATTCATACACAGACACACTCATTCAGACCCACCCTCATCCTCACCCTCAGTCACAGAAAGACAAACAATAACGACACGCTCCATTCATAATCCCGATGCACACTCTATACCCCCTAGGTCCAAGACATGTACCTGCTCCCTACTTGGGGCAGCCCACATCCAAACCCAGGAGGTAGACCCATTCATTCTGGGGTGGAGAGCAGCAGACGTCCAAGATCCGGCCCACCCCGCGCCCTGCCGACAGGACAGGACAGGACACCCGAGCCCAAGCAGCCCCAGAGGGAGCGCACCGCCAGCCCCGCCCACGGCGAACCCGCAGGCCCCGAACCCCCCCACACCCCAGCACAACCCCTGACGGCCCACCCCCAGAATGTCCGCAAGGCAACCAGGGGGGTAAGAGAAAAATAAATAAATAATATATATAAATAAATACATAAATAAATAAAATTGAAATTAACAAATCAAGACCCCGACACACACACCCCCGTCCCCAAATGTACTGTTGGTGAGTGTTGTTCTAAAGTGTAATTAAAAGGGAAAGAGAAGGAGCAAAGGCTGGCATTATACCAGTTTCCCCTCCACTCCAACTCTAACCCAGGCCCTTATTGTCTAAATGCATAATGTTGAGTGAGCACAGGAATGGGGGCGAGAGTGATGTCATCCCGCCACCCATAACCATGTGCTCACTCCTTCCCTATATGTGACTTTTATGAAGATGTTTATGAATGAATGTCTAAAGTGTATATAAAATTGAGTCCCAGGTGCTCTGTACAACAGAGATGTAGAACCATTGCAGCACACCCGAGACTCAAATTCCCTACATGTATTAATTTAAGATGAAGAGGGCGGAGGTGCGTGGTGAGGGATGGGGAGAAAATATCTGCAGGAACAATGCTCCCACAGCGAGTCAGCTCCCCCGCTGACCCTGCGTACCCCCCCCAGTTCGCCAAGGTCCACCCAAGGAGCGAGGTAGTGGAAACACCTCTCCGACCGCCAGGCCATTGAGCCAAGACCAGAGAGGGACACGGCCCCGAGGGCCGCCAAAGCAGAACCAACAGCCCACACCCACCAGGGCCGCCACGACCCCTGCGAACCGCAGTCAGCCCACAAGGACGACACTACCAAGAGCGCCCGCCCATCCGCCGACAGAGCCAGGAAGCACTGAGAACAGGCCCCAACCAGGGCCCGCTCACCGGCCAAGCATAGTCCAAGACCATCATCAAGGACATCCACTTGGTCCCCACCCCAGAAGAAATACTACACCCACCCTTCATATTAATAGCTTTCAGAACATATAACACATTAGACACCCAGGCTGGGTTTGTCCGCCCCCTCCCATTGGCCACCAGTCACACCCCCAGACACCCAACCCCCCAGCACATGAACCCCCAACCCACCAGCGAGCCGAGGGCCCCCGGCCAGAGCCGGGCACCAGAGCGCCAGCCAGCCCATAACCCGGCGACCCGCCCGCCAGAGCCCAAGACCCCCCGATCCCCACCAGGTCCAAGCCCGGGGATGACTCGCCCCCAGAGTCCCAAGCCCTCGGCACCCGCCCCGAAACCACCCCAGCACAGCCGGGTCACCGACCGGTGACCCATGACCGCCGCTACCGACCACCCGTGGGCCCGCATGCCGCCCCTAGCAGACATCCCCCAGAACCCCCCCGGTCCTCCCCAGGTCGAAGACAGGGTCCTCCCCGCCCAAGCAGCCCCAACCCCCCGGCGCCCCAAACCCCCCACCAGCCCCAATGCCCCACAAGGCCAGATCCCAGACCCCCCACCCTCACTACGTAACGGAGCCGATCAAAGAATGCCAAATAGATTGATCCGATGTGTCGGCAGATGCTGTTTCAAGACTAATATGATCTAACAGAAGATTTTTATACTGATTAATGCTAAGATTATTTTTATTTTTCCAATTTACGAGTATGGTTTTCTTTGCGATGCATAAGGCAGTGAAAAGCATATAGGATGTATTTTTTTCCAGTATAACATCTTCAAAGATACCCAATAAGCAAACAGATGGAGAGAGTGGGATATTAACTTTCAAACATTTAGACAAGTCTTCACATACCTGTACCCAGAACCTCTGAACGGGTGGACAGAACCAGAGTGCGTGAATATAATCATCAGGTATATTACTTATGCACTGTGAGCAGTTGTTAGATGTTGTAAAGCCCATCTTAAACATCCGCTGACCTGTATAATGTACTCTATAGAGAACCTTATATTGTATTAATTGTAAATTGGAGATTCTAGTCAATTTAAAAGTATTTGAACATACTTGAGACCAAATTTTTTGTTCGAAGTTGATTGATAAATCTGACTCCCATTTTTCAACAGGTAGTGCTATCGAGTCATCGATTCTAGATAATTTTTTGTATATTTTAGATAATAATTTAGGTGGTTGAAAATTAATAAACTCTAACACACATGTTGGTGTTTCCAACAATGTTTTTTTAAGCTTAAATTTCTTTTTTACAATTGACTTAATTTGTTGGTATTGTAGGAAATATTTATTATCAATGTCATATTGTATTATTAATTTATTAAATGGAATAAAGTCTATGCCCTCAAATATGTGTTCCAGACAATCAATTCCTTTCATTCTCCAACCTGGGAAATTTAACATATTATTTTCTTGTTGAATGTCAGGATTGTTCCAGAGAGGTGTATGTGTACATGGGAGAAGTGAAGACTTTGTCATTTTCAGATACTCCCACCATGCCATCAGAGATGAGCTAATATTGATGCTCTTAAAGCAGACATGTCTTTTTAAAACTGTACTGATAAATGGTAGATCTGAAATCCTAATATCATTACATAAAGTTTGTTCTATATCTATCCAAGTTTCATCTAGTGCATTCGGTTTTAACCACTTTGATATATATTTTAACCTGTTGGCTAAATAATAGTAATAAAAGTTTGGAAGTTCTAATCCTCCGGTATCTTTAGATTTCTGTAATGTTTTTAAACTAATACGTGGAGTTTTATTTTTCCAAAGGAATTTAGATATAGAGGAGTCTAGTGACTTAAACCATTCAGTTGAAGGTTTATTTGGAATCATTGTAAATAAATAATTTATTCTCGGCAGCACCATCATTTTTACTGAGGCAACTCTTCCCATAAGTGATATGGGTAGAGATCTCCATCTAGTAAGATCGTCTTCAATTTTCTTTAATAGTGGGATATGATTTAATTTTATTAAATCTTCCAATTTAGGAGAGATATTAACACCTAAATATTTAATGTTACCTGATTGTAGTTTTTCATTAAGAGAATTATTAAACACGCAATTTATTGGAAGAACTGTAGACTTTGTCCAGTTTATAGAATAATCAGAAACTTTTGAAAACGAGTTTATTAATTTGATAACATTAGATATTGAGTTTCCTGAGTTCTCAAGAAAAAGCAAAACATCGTCAGCATAAAGACTAATTTTATGTTCTATGTTTCTACCCTTTATGCCTTTAATATCAGCACTTTGCCTTATTGCTGCTGCTAAAGGTTCAATAAAAATAGCAAATAATGCTGGTGAAAGTGGGCAACCTTGCCTGGTTCCCCTCTGTAAACAGAAGCTTGAAGATAATTGATTATTTGTCCTGACGCACGCTGTTGGTGAACTATATAATATTTTTAACCAATTAATGAAGTACAGGTAACCCCCGATTTACGAACGAGTTTGGGACCTAAGAACGGTTCGCAGGTCGATCTGTTCGCAGGTCAGACCTTCCGTACCCTCGTCACTCGGGGATGTCCTGTATTTTTTTTTTTTTTTTGTGGTACCAAGTACTGTACAGTACGTACTTCGCCTATCCTAACACACCTAACACAGTGTAATTAATTAATACAGTACAGTAATAAAAATATAAATTAAATAAAAATATAATTTCTTACTTGGAGGTGGTCAAAGCCGCTGCTGCGTCCCGTGTTAGCTCCCTTGTTAGCTTCTGGAGCTAGCCAGGCCGGAGGTGTTCTCGCGGCGGCCTGGCACCATCGGCGATAAATCTGCAGCTGCCTGGGACATCCACAAAGTTCACAGAGACGTTTCCAGCTCGTAATTAATCCAATATGAAGCCATCCTGGTCACCAGTCTTCCAAACCTGGCTGCCTGCAGCCGTAACTATGACCTAAGATGGCGTCCGGTGTTAGCTTCTGGAGCTAGCCAGGCCAGAGCCTGGCCGGAGGTGTTCCCGCGGCGGCCTGGCACGATCTGCGATAAATCCGCTGCTGCCTTAGACATCCACAAAGTTCACAGAGACGTTTCCAGCTCGTAATTAATCCATATGAAGCCATCCTGGTCACCAGTCTTCGGGCCGGCTCCCGGCAGCTAGCCTAAAATGGCGTCCGGTGTTCTACATGAATTTGTGACCGGAGACCCCAGTGACTGAACCTAAAACGCCGTCCGGTGTTCTACATTAATCTGTGACCGTGTAAACTGAAGACCTACTTCCTGTACATCAATGACATTTGTGAAGTGTCTAAAAAGTTACAAATCATCCTGTTCGCAGATGATACAAATTTATTTTGTTCTGGGAATGACTTAAAACCCATTATAGAATGTATGACTTGTGAGATGTCTAAACTTAATGAATGGTTTAAATACAACAAATTATCAATAAACTGGAATAAAACAAAATTCATGATTTTTGGTAACAGAAAAATAGATGATTCTATTGTAATGTCTGTAGATAATAATCAAGTTGAACGAGTACATGAAGTTAAATTTTTAGGTGTTGTTTTAGATCATAAACTCAACTGGAAATCTCATATAAAATACATAAAATTAAAACTATGCAAAAGTATTGGACTTCTAAATAAAGTAAAACATGTTTTAGAGCTGTCAACTCTACAGACATTATATTATTCATTTGTTTTTCCATATCTGACATACTGTATAGAGGTTTGGGGCAACACATATAAAACCAACACTAAACCGTTATCTGTCATACAAAAGAAAGTTATGAGAATTATTCATAAAGTGGACATCAGAGAACACACAAATAAATTGTTTATTCAATCAAATATCTTGAAACTAAAGGATCTGGTTGATTTAAAAATGTTATTGATTATGTTTAAAGCTAGAAAGAGATTATTGCCATTTAATTTACAAAAGTTTTTTGTCTTAAACTCTTGTGATAGAACTAACAGAAGGAAGTATGATTTCAAAAGTAAAACTGTGCGTACTACTTTAAAACAAATGTGCATTTCGGTGCATGGAGTAAAACTATGGAACAGTTTGGATGATGAGTTTAAAAATTGCACTACAATAATCCAATTCAAGAAACAGTATAAAAAAAGAATGGTTAACTCTTACATATTGAGTTGTTAATGGGAACAGTGGTATATTGTTATGTATGTTATTGTTTAAATATTGTTTGCAACTTGTTTTGTTAATTTAATGTTTACGGCCATGACATTTTTGTAATTATTGAGAAAGGGGGCAGGTCTATACAAGATTTTCTTCTTCCTGCTCCCTCTTCACTCGTGTAAATGTATTGTCAGATAATGAGTTTGTAAAATGATGATTTTTTTTAATCGAGTGAATAAATTGATTGATTGATTGACTGTTGCCCAAGATTGCTCAAAAATGATCAGAAATGATCTTTTTTATCATAATTATTATTTATAAAGCCTTTAAAACAACCATAGCTGCAACAAAGTGATGTACACATGAAATTAAGAACATTTAAACAAAAACAAAAAAAAAAAAAAAAAATTTTTTTTTTTTTTTTTTAATACAGTAATTTCATATTTTTATTAAATATGATATGTTCGTAGGTCCCGTGGTTCGCAGGTCGATGGGGTCGTAGGTCGGGGGTCACCTGTAATTCCCAAATCCAAATTTATTTAAGGTAGCAAATAAGAAATTCCAATTAACTCTATCAAATGCTTTTTCTGCATCTAATGAAAAAATAGCTGTTTCAATATTTTTCAAATATGAATACTCTATTATATTATATAATCTGCGTGTATTTGAGTTTGAGTGTCTTCCTTTTATGAATCCGGTTTGGTCTGGATGTATAATAACAGGAGTTATCTTCTCTAGTCTTTTAGATAAGACTTTACAAATTATTTTAACATCAACATTAATAAGAGAGATTGGACGATAACTGGTAGGTAATACTGGGTCTTTGCCTGGTTTTAATAAGAGACTAATGTTGGCTGAATTCATATGTGTTGGTAGCCTACCATTTTCTTCGGACTCAAATAGCACTCTATAAAATATCGGTTCCAGTATATCCCAGAACTTTTTATAGAATTCTACTGGATATCCATCAGGACCTGGAGATTTCTTATTAGGCATGCTTTTAATTGCATCATGGAGCTCATCTGATGTTAATGGTGAGTCTAGTTTTGATGATTGACTAATATCTAGTTTAGGAAGTGTTACTTTCTCCAAGAATTCATTAATATCCTTATTAGATGGATTTATTTGTGGAGTGTAAAGAGTTTTATAGAAATCTTTAAAAATATTGTTTACTTTTCCCTCATCATGAATTATATTTCCATCTTTATCTTTAATACCATAAATAGATGTTTTTTCTTTGTTTAATTTGAGTTGATTAGCTAAAAAGCTACCTGATTTATTACCGTACTCAAAATTATCTAATCTAAGTCTTTGTATCAAGAATTTATTTTTCTTATCAATATATTCATTTAGTTCTAATTTTAATTTGCGTAGCTTTTGCTGTGTTTCCTCTCCTTGTAGACCTTCTAATAGTTTAATGGATTTCTCTAATTCCTCAATACGTTTATTTTCTTTTTTCTTTTTATTTGTTGAATAGGATATTATTTTACCTCTCATGACTGTTTTCCCAGCCTCCCAAAGTGTACATGCTGAAGTTCCTGGCAAGTCATTAAACTCTAAATACGATGCCCATTCTTTTTTAAAATATTGCAAAAATTCTTCTTCTTGAAGTAGTGATGTATTTAATCTCCAACTTGTATTTTTTGTTGTTATTCTTTTATAATCTATATTTACAGTAACTGGTGCATGATCGCTGATAGCAATAGGGTGTATCTCAGTGTCTGAAATGTTTGCCATCAATGAATTGCTTACTATAAAATAATCTAAACGAGAATATGAGTGATGCACATGTGAAAAGAAAGAATATTCTTTGCTATCAGGGTGAAAAGAACGCCATGCATCGCAAAGTCCATAATCGTTCATATACTGTTTAACTATATTTATAGATTGCCAACTGCGTTGAGTTCCCGCTGCATTCAGTCTGTCTATCTTGTCATCTAAACCAAAGTTGAGATCACCTCCCATCACCAGTGAGGAATCCATGTGATTTGATAGATTGGAAAAAAAATCATGAAAAAAAGCAGCGTCGTCTACATTCGGTCCATATATGCTAACAATACAATAATTTTGTCTAAATATAGATAACTTTAATATTATATATCTACCGTTCGGATCTATAAATTGATCTAATACTGTGAAGTCAACATTTTTATGTATTAAAATTGCCACCCCTCTTTGTCTTGAATTATAACAGGCTGAGAATACATTAGGAAACTCTGAAGATTTTAGCTCAACCACAGTTGAGGCCAATTTATGAATTTCTTGGAGTAATACAACATCTGCCTTTAATCTTTTAATCAACTGAAGTTATTGAAGTTCCATGATTTGGTAGACTATAATATTTTATCAGTTATGTATAGGGCTCAAAATAATGCATTACCTTTAAATATCCAAATGCATTTTGTTAAAAGACAAAGTTGTTATAATCTTAAGGGGACAGAGATGTTTGTAAAACCACAATTCAGAACTAGTTTGAAGGGACGTTCTACCTCAATCCAGGGAATTAGATTATGGAATGGCTTGGAGAATGTAGTTAAAAATGCCAAGTCAATGTTTACATTTAAGAAAATGATCAAAACGAATGTGTTAAAAAATGAAATAGCGTAATGTGTATTGTATTAGTTAGAAAATTAGAAAGAGTTAGTCATTTTGTACTGTTGGTTGAAGATTATTATTGTTTAATCTGATTGTTGGAAAAAAGGGGCAGATATAATAAGATTTATTCTTCTTTCTGCTACCTTTCATTTTTTTATATTTTGTACATTATCATTTATGGGATTGTCTTGTATTGTTTCTTTTGTAAAAAAAAATGAACAAATTTAATAAACATAAACATAAACAAACTAGTAATACACTGCCCTAATGTAATAGAAAAACATCATTATAAACTAGGGGTGTAACGGTACGCTAAAATCACATTTCGGTTCGGTTCAACTACAAGGAGGGCTCGGTTCGGTTTATTTTCGGTACAAAAAAAAGACAAAATAAAGACTTACAAAATGTTTATTTTGAAAATATGCCAAAAATATGTTTGTATTGTATTGTAGTAATAAATAAAAGTGACCCATTTGGATGATATTTTAAATAAACAGCACTCTACAATAAATAAACTATATTAACAATAATAAAAATCTTAATAAATACAATAACAGTCAGAACAATAAGCAGCAACAGACTGTTTACAATCTAACTAATCAAGTTTTTGTCCAGTAGCAGCAGTGTGGCTGTATTTGTCCTCATTACTGTACTCACAACTTCTTGGACCTGCTCCTCCAAGTGGGACAGGTCCTGGAACAGTTCAGAGTTCAGTTCAGTTCAGTCATCACACACTTCTTAGCTGCAGGTGATCTCTGGTGGATGTCTGTCCCTGAAGTGGACAAAGAGAGCAGCTACCTCTGTCCCAGACTTGTAATAAAACAAAGAGATAAAAAAACAAGTTAATAAGATTATGATTTTAAACAAAAAAGATTATTTAGATAATAATAATAAAATAACAATACCTCTTCTTGAACGGTTGAAGCTCTCACTCATCTCATCAGGGCTTTAATCAGCTCCAGGGCTTGTTGACAATACAGTTTTTTCATAAAGAGCTGAACTTTTTGAGTGATGGATGTCTCGTAGCGGTAGCGAGGATCAGTAACTTTAAAGCCTGCGCATATAACAACATTCAGACTTAGATTCAGAACTCATACAGTTTGTGTTATTGCTCTGGACCGATCTAATTTACCTGAAGAAGTAGTTTAAATGCAGCTGCTGTGTTGTTAGCGCACTTTGTAACAGCTACGGTTTCTTCGTTCACATTCCGATGACGTAGTTTCAAGCGCGTTCACGTTAGACGTGTTGTCTGCTGCAGAGTCGTCCACACACACAGCTTTGAATGTGCGCTCGTCTTAACAAGAAAGCCATAACGTTCCCAAACAGGAGACCGGAGCGAGCAGCTAATGGCTAATAATGCTGCGCGTGCTACGCGATAATAGCTCCGTGCTGAAACGCGCCCAGGAAATTTTGTTTGCGGCGCATATATTAACGTTCAATGAGTGAAAAAAATAACCGAAACAGTACGGAGGTGGACCGAACCGAACGTGTTGTACCAAAACGGTTCGGTACACCCACTACAACCGTTACATGCCTATTATAAACAGCAGCAAGAACACGAGTCTGTATGAGCAGATGGTCACAAATGAACACAGCAACATGAAACAGATCAGCAGCAACAACAAAAAAACAGATCAGCATCAGCATGATGTGATATTTTGCAGTGTTTATTCGTGTTGATTATTTATTCATGAGTCTAACAGCCTCAGGGTAGAAGCTGTTCCTCAGTCTAGTGGTTCTACATTTGATGCTCCTCAACCTCCGTCCTGAGGGGAGTGGGGCAAAGAGTGAGTGTGCTGGGTGAGTGAGGTCTTTCATGATGCAGGTGGCTCTTTTCCTGCATCTGGAGGTGTAAATGTCTGTGATGGTGGGGAGACTGACTCCAACAGACTTCTGTGCAGCCTTCACCACTCTCTGTAGAGCTTTCCTCTCTGCAACTGTGCAGCCTCCATGCCACACGTTGATGCTGGAGCACAGGATGCTCTCCACTGCACACCTGTAGAAGGAGGTGAGGACTGGGCTGCTCAGACCAGCTCGTCTCAGCCGTCTGAGGAAGTAGAGTCTCTGATGACCTTTCTTGATCAGGCTGGTGGTGTTGTTGCTCCAGCTGAGGTTATCATTCATGTGTACACCCAAGTATTTGTAGCTGGAGACCACTTCCACTGCAGATCCACTTATGTTCAGTGGGGTGTGGGTGTGTTTGTTCCTTCTGAAGTCCACAATCATCTCCTTTGTCTTCTTCACATTCATGTGAAGGTTATTCTCTTTGCACCAGCTCTCCAGGTGTTCCACCTCCTGTCTGTAGCTGGACTCATCATTGTTTGTGATGCATCCCACCACCGCTGTATCATCTGCAAACTTAACAATATGACAGCCTGGATGTGTGGCTGTACAATCATATTTGATTTGATTTGATTTGATGTTTATTCATTCATTTTAAAAGAACAATACAAGACAGTTTCATCAGATACAAGATTTCAAGTAGGATAAAATGAAGGGAGCAGAAAGAAGATGAAATCTTATTATATCTGCCCCTATTTCACAGTTTGTTCAACCAATGATATCATATCATATGTGAGCAGAGTGAACAGAAGAGGGCTCAGCACACATCCTTGAGGAGAGCCAGTGCTGAGGGTTATGGTGGAGGAGGAGAAGTTGTGGATCTTCACGGACTGTCTGTTTGTTAAGAAGTCTAAGACCCAGTTACAAACGGAGGGGCTTAGTCCAAGTGTGGATAGTTTGTCTATCAGAGTTTGGGGGATCATGGTGTTGAAGGCAGATGTGAAGTCCACAAAGAGCATACGCACGTATGAGTCCTTCTGATCCAGGTGGGTGAGAGCAGTGTGGACCACAGAGGAGATGGCGTCCTCTGTTGATCGGTTCTCACGGTATGCATACTGATGAGGATCCTCGTTGATGTTGACGGTTGTCTTGATGTGGGACATGACCCGTTTCTCAAAACATTTAGCGACTATCGGGGTGAGGGCCACCGGTCTATAGTCATTCAGACCAGTCACTATCATTATCATTGTTTTTAATTGATTTTATTATTGATTTTTGTTATTTTATCATTGATTTTATTTGATTTTATCACTTGTTTTTATTTTATCATTGATTTTAGTTGCACTTTGTAGCACTTTGAGATTTTTGTTAATGAAAAGTGCATTACAAATTAAATTCATTATTATTATTATATCAGAAATGGAAGTTTTTTCCTTAAATATTTTATTTTTATATTTAAAATTTTGTGATGTAATATTGTTGACATTTGAAATTGCACGCCCATTAGGAACCTGGAAAAAGTGTTGTTCTGATATTTGCCTTTTAAATGATAGTGATTTGTAGAGCTGAAATAATCACTGTGCATTATTTGTTGATGACATTTTAAACATATAAAATATTAATTTTGATTAAAAACTATAAAATAACTTCAATGCATCTCATTTGTTGCTAATGAGTGCAACAGCTTTACTTCCGTAGTGGTGCAAATCTGATACAGTATATTGCATTTTCATGTACTGTATTTAGTCAAATGTAGTAGTCATTCTGTTTTGTGCTGAGAAGCAAAGAATTAATGTATTTTTGTTTGTGAGAATCTATGCAGTGTTCCTCATACTGTCTGAAATGTGGCAAACACTGATTTCTGCTGATAACTCAGTTCAGGTTGATGCACTTTACTGTCTGTTAGTTTAAAGATAGACTTTGCAGTAGCTCACTACAGTATACTGTTTTTTTCCCCAGCTTTTTCTACTGTTTCTGTTCCGTTTTTTTATTGTTTAATGCAAAGTGATTATTTAAACATCCAAACTGAAACAACCCACACTTCTAAAACACTTGCTCACAGGTCAATGTGTAAACTGTTGTAGATCCATGTGGATAGAATAAGGCTTAAAGGGGACCACACATGCAAAATTCACTTTTTAATATTTTTTTTACTCAACTTTGGGTATGTACTTCATAAAAAAACAGTCCTAGTGCCAAAAAAATGCACCCAGTGGTTTATTTACTCTAAGTATATTTATTTATTTTTGATAGAAACACAAAGTTTTCAAATCCTGCGGTTTGTGACGTCACAAACCGCAGCCACAACCCACCTCAAACCTGAGTCCAGCCCCTCACCTAGCAACCCCTGGTTAGGCTCAACCCACTTCAGTATAATAGACGTGACGGTTGTTTTTCCTGATTTCATCTCATCTTTTGTTTAAATGTTCTTAATTTCATGTGTACAGCACTTTGTTGCAGCTGTGGTTGTTTTAAATGGCTTTATAAATAAAGTATAATTGTTATTTTTACGTTTTAGTTCAATTTTTAGCGTATTAGCGATCGCTCCCAACGAGCAGCCGGCAGACGGAAAACGAGCAGACCGCCGGCGAAGAGACCATCTGCGGCTGGGAGCTGGCTGGCTGGTCAGAGGTTGCCTCATACGGATAAATTAACTGGAGACACTCAGTGAACTTTGTGTATGTCTGGACTGAAGCAGAGATCGCTCCCAAAAGCGCTGCATGCAACGAGCGGACATAAAAGTGCGGAGGAGGAACGAGCTATTTTTAGCCTCTGATTCGGGCTAAAAGGAGCAGCTCATGGCGGCGCGCGCAGACGGCTTTCGGTAAGTTATCTTAAGCTAGCACTAACAGTAAGTCAAATGAGTAATAAAAAAAGAGCTAATTTTAAAACAACAACAGATTAGAGATACTGGCTGTTACAGAGGGCGTAGTTAATGTAAACAGATCTTTGAAGGGCGTGGCCATGAGAGCTCATTATCATAAACCAGTCGTTCAAAACGAAAGTTAAAAATGGCAGAATTAAAAAGGGTATAATTGATTATCTAAGAATTATTTTGTGTATTAAATTGAATGAACAATGTCTGGATAGCCCAAAGACATACCATAAAATTTTAAAAAACCTATCTGTGGTCTCCTTTAATTAAAAAAAAATTACAATATATACTTTGGTGCCCTTTATGTTGTAGTCTTCTATTATTCAAAATATTTGTCTTTACATTTGTCTGTAGAAATGGAATGGTCATACGGTTATGCATTTTGCCATATATGTTTGCACTTTTGATTTGATTTGATTTTGTTGGTCAAATAGTAAATAAAAGAAGTCTATTTGTAAAAAGTCAAGAAATGTTATGCATGTGATGTATGTGTATTATTCATGTTACATATATTGTGTATGTTTTGGGTTAAAGGGTGAGAAAGTATGTTGGTACAATAATGGTACAGTGTATTTTGGAAATACAGGTAGTCCTCGACTTACGACGGAGTTCTGTTCTTACGCGGCATCGTAAAGTGAATTTCGAAGTAAGTCAGAACATGTGTACATACTAAAATAACACAAACAAACATGTACAGTACTGCATAGTTTATTTATTTATTTATTTATTTTTTATTTATTTTTATTTTATATTATTTATTCATTTTATAAAAAAGAACACACAACAAACACACGTTTCTTGTATAAAAAGAAAATATAAAATGAAAGGCGGCAGAAGAAGAAAATATCTTATTATGTCTGCCCCTTTTTAAAATAAAAAAATAATTTCAAACAATAATTATATATAAGTAATGAAAAAAATGAATAACACATCTCAATTGTCAAATTTCGAGATATTACACATTGAACTACATCATACGTATTTCTTCAACAATTCACTCTTTATCATTTTTTTAAACACGAACATTGACATTGCTTTTTTTATATCACACTCTAAGTCATTCCACAATCCAACTCCCTGGACTGAGGTAGACCGTCCCTTCAAACTAGTTCTGTATTGTGTCTTTACAAATACATCAGTTCCCTTTAGGTTGTAACAGCTTGATCTTTTAACAAAATGTGTCTGAATATTTAAGGGTAGTGCATTGTTATGAGCTTTATACATCATCATTAAAATATGGTAATCTACTAAATCATGGAACTTCAGTAATTTCAACTGAAAAAATAATATACTAGATGGATGACAGTAATGTTTTCTTGCAATAATCCTTATGGCTCTTTTCTGTAAAATAAAAATAGGTTTTGTAATAGTTTTACATGCTTTTCCCCAAACATTAATGCAATAAATTAAATGTGGAACAATGATGGTGTTATACAACAGATACAACACTTTGTCATTCAATAGGTCCCTAACCTTATACAGTACAGCAATGGATTTCGAAATTTTCATTTTTACAGAGTCTATATGTTTTTTCCAAGTTATTTTGTCATCAATGACAACACCCAAGAACTTGATCTCACTCACTCTACAGATCTCTCCATCCTCAATTGTAAATTGGACATCTGCAGTTTTCTTTTTATTACCAAATATCATATAATGGGTCTTTTCTAGATTTAATGATAATTTGTTTAGTTTAAACCAAGTCTGTATTTTGACAAACTCTTTCCTCATCAATTCCAACATCTGATTCATATCCTCACCTAAACAAAAGAAAGTAGTATCATCTGCAAAGAGGATGCATCTGAGGAGTCCCGACACATTAACCAAATCATTAACATATAAAATAAACAACTTGGCTCCAAGTACAGAGCCTTGGGGAACTCCACAGATGATATTACAATAATCAGATCTTACATCATCAATCTGTACGAACTGCTTCCTATCTTTCAAATAACTGTGTACCCACTGCAGCGCTGGTCCTCTAATGCCATACACATTCAATTTCTCAAGGAGAATGGTGTGATCTATTGTATCGAAAGACTTTTTTAAATCGACAAATATACTTATACCATATTGTTTTTTATCGACAGCTGTAGTCATTTCTTCCATAAACTCAATGAGAGCCATAGATGTAGACTTCTTTGCTCTAAACCCATACTGACTTTCACTTAGTTGCTCTCGATAGGACTGGATGGCGCCTTGCATGGCAGTCTGCCGCTACCGATGTATGAATGTGTGTATGAATGGGTGGATGGTTGGTATTGTAAAGCGCTTTGGGGCCCCTCACAGGGGGCTGGAAAGCGCTATATAAGTAAGCTCCATTTTACCATTTTGCCATTTAAAATATTTTGCCCATCAACAAATTTATCCAATCTATTAACAAATAATTTTTCTAATTTTTTTTAAAACTGTGGCAACAAGGAAATTGGTCTATAATTAGTAAATGCACATTTATCACCATTTTTAAAGAGTGGAACAACCTTAGCTACTTTCATTCTATCTGGGAATGTTCCTGTCGAAAAAGACAAATTACATATATATGTAAAAGGGACAATAATATGACTCATTATATCTTTCACAAACATCATATCCATGTCTGCCCAGTCTTTAGATCTCTTGTCTGAAAATTTGTTTACTAGATTCATTATTTCTTCTTTGTCTGTTCCTTTCAGAAAAAACTATTTACACAACCATTAATTGAAGAGTTCACATCTCCATCCACTTTAGGTATTTTAGTTGCAAGGCTAGTTCCAACATTGACAAAATAATCATTAAAGCCATTGACAATTTCTTTTTCATCATGGATTTCCTCATTGTTCACCACAAAATACTTTGAAATACCCGTTTTCACCTTGTGTTTTTTCAGAACACTATTCATTACAGTCCATGTTGCTTTCATATTACCGTTACTCTTATGTAGTAAATCACTATAATATTCCCTCTTTTGTTTTCTTATAATCCCTACTAGTTTATTTTTATATTTCTTATATTTTTCTTCTGTCTCTAATGTTCTAGTTTTCAGAAAACATGAATACAAACAATTATTTTTTTGCATGCATTTTTCAATCCTCTCATCGTCCATGGTTTCTTAACAAAATCTCCTCTCATGCAATTTTGTGACATACAGTTTTTTCTATACAATTCTATAACAACTATCCTACCTCTCTGACAGGTCTTTTTGTGTGTCCATCAATGATTTTACTTCTGCAGTGGCGGCTCTTAAATGGGGGGTTCCGCAGGGGTCCATCCTGGGTCCTCTCTTGTTCTCCTTATACCTGCTGCCACTCGGTGCTATTTTCCGGAAACACAATATACCCTTCCACTTCTACGCTGATGACTGTCAAATTTACTTCCCCCTAAGACAAAATGGTACAGGCTCTATTCAACCTCTGCTCGACTGCCTGGCTGACATCAGGGACTGGATGGCTTTAAATTTCTTAAGCTTCAACGATAAGAAGTCGGAAGCCATATTGTTCCTTCCCAATGACACAACCTCAAACCACTGCATTGACCTGTCTGCTCTACCCCTGTCCGAAAAACAAAAAGTCACAAATCTGGGAGTGATAATGGATCCTTCCATGAAACTCAACAGTCATGTAAACATGATTGTCAAATCCTGTTTTTTCCAGCTGAGGCGTCTGTCTAAGCTGAAGCCCATATTATCAAAAAACAACCTGGAGACAGTGATTCACGCATTCATTACATCTAGGCTGGATTACTGCAATTCCCTTCTGCTTGGCGTCAGTCAAGCCACCATTGCACGATTACAACTGGTTCAGAACGCAGCTGCCCGATTTTTAACCAGCACACGCAAAAGAGAGCACATTACACCAGTCTTGGCCTCCCTTCACTGGCTACCGGTTCATCTTCGAATCCAATTCAAAATTCTCATGTATGTCTACAAATCGCTGAACAGTCTCGCCCCCGCCTATCTCTCGGATCTGATACACCCATATGTCCCTCCACGTGCTTTGAGGTCAGAGGATCAGGTACTCTTAATAGTTCCAGAAACTCGCCTTAAGCGCAGGGGTGACAGGGCTTTCTCTGTAGCAGGCCCAAGACTCTGGAACGAGTTACCGCTGCTCATCAAACAGGCCCCCTCCCTCTCGGTTTTCAAATCCCGGTTAAAAACTCACTACTACTCCATCGCTTTCAATGCCAGCTGATTTGTATTGGATCGTTTTATTTATGATCTGCAATGTTTTTATGTTTTTCGTGTTGTACTTCATTGTCTGTGTTGCCTGTTGCGTGTTTGTTTGTCCAGCACTTTGTGTGGACTTGTTCCTGTTTAAAGTGCTTTATAAATAAAATGGTATGGTATGGTATGGTAAAGCTTCCAAAATATTCATAAACTTATCATGTGATTTATTAACATCATCAACATACACATCATCCCAATTTTGTTTATCTAAGTTTTCTTTTAATTTATCCAAGGCTTTTTTAGATGTATTTATTATTTTATCTTTCTTGTGTTTGTTTCAGTATTGATTTGATCTTTGCAATAGATCGCAAAAACTGGTAAGTGATCACTTATATCAGTCATTAAAATGCCACCTAACACATCCCCATCTGTTATATTTGAGAAAATATTATCAATTATTGTTGCACTATGTGTTGTAATTTGTGTTGGATTAGAAATCAATGGGTAAAGATTTAAGCTGTTCATTGAATTCATGAATGTACAGATGTTATTAGGATCCGTTTTACTCCCTATATCAATGTTAAAGTCACCACACAAAAAAATATTTTTATTACAACTCTTTTCTAAGAGCTCTATAATTTTATCAGTAAATAATTCCACACTTGAACTCGTTGATCGATATACCCAACTCACTATGATGTTTCTATCATTCTTATTTATTATTTCTATTGTTAACATTTCCATTCGATCATCAACAACTGTCAACATTTCACTAATTAATTTGTATTTTATAAGATTTTTTACAAGTAAAGCCACTCCACCACCTCTTTTATTGTTTTGGTTCATACAATGTAACTTATACCCTTCAATATGAGCATCATTTATGTTTTCCTCATTTAACCAAGTCTCTGATAGCGCTAAAATGATCTATCTAATTGTTCCAGGTAATCTGTTATCTTTGATATAGCGTTTATGCTTTTCTTTTATGATTACTGTTGTCATCATTCTTCGTTAAAAATCAGGTCTCTCGTGTACAAACCGGATTCAAAAAAGTTGGGACACTAAACAAATTGTGAATAAAAACTGAATGCAATGATGTGGAGATGGCAAATGTCAATATTTTATTCGTAATAGAACATAGATGACAGATCAAAAGTTTAATCTGAGTAAATGTAACATTTTAAAGGAAAAATATGTTGATTCAAAATTTCACAGTGTCAACAAATCCCAAAAAAGTTGGGACAAGTAGCAATAAGTGGCTGGAAAAAGGAAATTGAGCATATAACGAACAGCTGGAAGACCAATTAACACTAATTAGGTCAATTGACAACATGATTGGGTATAAAAAGAGCTTCTCAGAGTGTCAGTGTCTCTCAGAAGCCAAGATGGTAAGAGGATCACCAATTCCACCATTGTTGCACAGAAAGATAGTGCAGCAATACCAGAATGGTGTTACCCAGCGTAAAATAGCAAAGACTTTTAAGTTATCATCATCAACCGTGCATAACATCATCAAAAGATTCAGAGAATCTGGAACAATCGCTGTGCGTAAGGGTCAAGGCCGTAAAACTCTACTGGATGCTCGTGATCTCCGGGCCCTTAAACGTCACTGCACCTCAAACAGGAATGCCACTGTCAAGGAAATAACAGAATGGGCTCAGGAATACTTCCAGAAAGCATCGTCAGTGAACACAATCCACCGTGCCATCTTGCCAGCTGAAACTCTACAGTGCAAAGAGGAAGCCATTTCTAAACAAGCTCCACAAGCTCAGACGTTTGCACTGGGCCAGGGGTCATTTAAAATGGAGTGTGGCAAAATGGAAGACTGTTCTGTGTCAGATGAGTCACGATTTGAAGTTCTTTATGGAACACTGGGACGCCATGTCATCCGGACCAGAGAGGACAAGGATAGCCCAAGTTGTTATCAATGCTCCGTTCAGAAGCCTGCATCACTGATGGTATGGGGTTGCATGAGCGCTTGTGGCATGGGCAGCTTGCATGTCTGGAAAGGCACCATTAATGCAGAGAACTATGTTCAGGTTCTAGAACAACATATGCTCCCATCTAGACGTCATCTCTTTCAGGGAAGACCCTGCATTTTTCAACAAGATAATGCCAGACCACATTCTGCAGCAATCACAACATCATGGCTACGTAGGAGAAGGATCCGGTACTGAAATGTCCAGCCTGCAGTCCAGATCTTTCACCTATAGAGAACATTTGGTGCATCATAAAGAGGAAGGTGCGACAAAGAAGGCCCAAGACGATTGAACAGTTAGAGGCCTGTATTAGACATGAATGGGAGAGCATTCCTATTTCTAAACTTGAGAAACTGGTCTCCTCTGTCCCCAGACGTCTGTTGAGTGTTGTAAGAAGAAGGGGGGATGCCACACAGTGGTAAAAATGGACTTGTCCCAACTTTTTGGGGATTTGTTGACGCCATGAAATTTTGAAACATATTTTTCCCTTAAAATGTATCATTCTCTCAGTTCAAACTTTTGATCTGTGATTTGTGATCTATTCTGAATAAAATATTAGATGTTGGCATCTCCACAATCATTGCATTCAGTTTTTATTCACAACTTGTTTAGTGTCCCAACTTTTTTAGTATCCGGTTTGTATAAAGAAATTAGAGGTGATTTAAAACCTGTTGAAAATGTCCTAAATGCATGATTTTTATGGTCCTTGTTTGTGTTCATTCAGCTCAGCGTCTCTTGGCCGGCTGCTCTGTTCACAGCAAGCTCTGTAGATCTGTGATGAAACCTGAGTTCGTTGGGGTCATCAATGTCAGGGAAAGATGATCGGCTCCACAGCCCAGGATGACTCAAATACTTTCCACCACATCATGTTGGGGTTTCCATTCAGTATGTTTAAGCTGCAAAGTGTGAGGTTAGAAAGCAGAGGACTAAAAAGAGCTCCAGGAAACCACAACAGAAGTGAAAGGGATTCATTTTGATTTGCTATTATGTCCACAGAATAGTTTATGTGAAGGATCATTATAGGGAATGATGTCAGGGAAAGCCTCAGAAAGGAAACCATCCAGCAACAGGAGCATGAAGAAGCTCCGTGCTGTGAGCATGGTGTGCAACCTGACGAGCAGCTGGCACCAGTGGGTGACGGCGAACAAGAACCAACAGGCCAGTGAGCCCAGCGGATGGGCTCCTGACTCACTGGGAGGAGAAAAAGAGGAACCACGAAAGACATGGACCCCTAAAAAGCCCCCTTCTATCCAAACCCAATCAGCTGCTGAAAGCCATGCAGAGGCCGCAACATCTCAATCAGGCTGTGAGAAGGTTCAGACTTCAGAAGAGCCTCTGCTGTCATCTCACATCAAAACAAAGCAGGTGGTGAAGACGGTGACCAGCAGCGTTCAGGAGAAAGGTGCTGGGATCGGCCTCCTGACTGAGAAGACACAGAAGGAAGCTCTGCCTTCAGGCGAGGAGATCGACTGGTTGCTGAAGAAGAGAAGCTCCCCCACGTGCCGCAGGAAGTGCTCCAACATGGTGTCTTCTTTGACTAAAAGCTGGAAGGAGGTGGAGAAGGAGAAAAATCTTGTTAAAGAAGGAGGAGGAGGAGGAGATGGGACCGAAAAAAGAGAAGAAATGATGAGATCGGACAAAGAGGATGGTCAAAAACAGGAAACGCACATTTTAAAAGCAGAGGAGGAAGATGACTCTGAGGAAGAGTCAGTGAGGATAAAAAGACCACCAGTCTCGATGTGAGTGTCTTTCACTTCATTTACATCAGAATGATCATAGAGCTGATTTTATTTTTTAACAAAGGTACGTGTCCCAACTGTTCATTAAAGTAGCACTAACATTTCCATTTAGGGCACACAGGAAACTGTTTGCTTCATTATTGCGTTAATTTGGTGTTAAAGGGGACCACACATGCAAAATTCACTTTTTAATGTTTTTTTTTACTCAACTTTGGGTATTTACTTCATAAAAAAACAGTCCTAAGGCCAAAAAAATGCACCCAGTGGTTTATTTACTCTAAGTAGATTTATTTTACTGTGATAAGATAGGTTTCGTTTTGAAATCAATCGCGCTTGTGACGTCACAAGCGCTAGGACAACCCACCTCAACCCTGAGTCCAGCCCCTCACCTAGCAACCCCTGGTTAGGCTCAACCCACTTCTGTATTAAACACATGACTGTTGTTTTTCATGATTTCATCTCATCTTTTGTTTATATGTTCTTAATTTCATGTGTACAGCACTTTGTTGCAGCTGTGTTTTTTTAAATGGCTTTATAAATAAAGTATAATTGTTATTTTTATGTTTTAGTTCAATTTTTAGTGTATTTGCGATCGCTCCCAACGCGCAGCCGGCAAAAATTAAACGAGCGGACCCCCGGCGTAGGGACCGGTTGCGACGGGACCCTCTTCTGGCGCGATGGAGCGGAGCTTCAACTGTACAGCCTCGTTGCAGCCTCGCAGCAGCCTCGCAGCAGCGAGGACCTTCTCCTTACGGATTAATTTACGGGAGACACTTGGTGAACTTTGTGTTGTCTTGACTGGAACAGCGATAACTCCCAAAATCGCCGCGTGCAACGAGCGGAGCTGGCGAACACCGGAAGAGGAACAAGCTAACATTAGCATCGGATTCGGGTGGTCTCATGCTAAAAGGAGCAGCAAATTGCGGCGCGCTCAGACGGGTTTCGGTAAGTTATCTTAAGCTAGCACTAACAGTAAGTCAAATGAGTAATAAAAAAAGAGCTAATTTTAAAACAACAACACATTACAGATACTGGCTGTTACAGAGGGCGTAAACAGATCGTTGAAGGGCGTGGACTTCAGAACTCAGTATCAGAAACCGGTCGTTCAAAACGAAAGTTAAAAATGGC
>JBBPBX010057088.1:7645-22550 GCA_038048925.1 Garcialebias charrua | reverse complement strand
ACAGTTCAGTATGTGGTCATGCACTTATGGTCTGAATATTTTTAAAAAAAGCACTCTACAAAGTAGGAACTGCATGTCTAAACTTTGAGACATTGTAGTGCTGTTCTCTACACAGTGTTTCAAAAGCCCACTGATCCACAGACTGACTCCATGTTGCTGCACCACTGAACACTAAAGGAAATCATTCCTGTCTGTGGCCTCCAGATTGCGAAACTCCGGACAGTGGAAACTCAAAGTGGAACAATGCACCTTTTGAACTCCCCAGGCAGAAGGGTTTGGACACCCTTGAGAACAGCTGTATGCTCTCCTGACTTCTCCAAGTAGAACTGGAAGCTGTTCACTGCACAGCCCTCGTAACAAGTGTGCTTTGCTTCTGCAGCCATGACTTGATCTCTGCAACACAAAGCAAAATTTACTCCCAGTGACTTGGCGGACTTCAAACATGTACTTATGTTTTAAAAGTTACCGTACCTTGAATTTGTGGATATGATGAGTAGAGACAGGATCTGTGAGCTTCACTCTTCCAAGCAGCAGGGTTTCACTCTGCTCTGCAGGCGAGCTGTTCCTCGTCTTCTTTCCTATTAGCTTTTTGTTGCGTCACTCCTGAACTTTGACTGAATAAACAGAGCCCGCTGCTATGTTCATATATGGGAAAACTATTCTCTGCACATGCTGGTGAAGATTCTCAGTCATCCAGGACATGATAAAATAAAAAAAAAGGTGTTCAATACAGAAACAACTGGACTTTATTTGTAACAGAAGACGTTTCGCTTCTCATCCGAGTAGCTTTCTCAATTCAAAGAACAGCGTGTGGAAGTAAGGCTTTTAAAAGTTGACAGAAGACACACACATACCTACTGTATGTAAATTGACAAATCACACCTCACACCTGAACAGTAGGCGGTTCTCAGAGTCTTTGTTAGTCTAATTCACAAACGAGGCTCCTCTGTTACCATCAGGTGTGAAACGTCTGGAAATCAGCCCCAAATCTATTATCTGTGTTCCACTGGAACACAAACTTTCTGTCATCAGAACTTTACAGCATCGGGCCAAACACATCCCCACGAAGACAGAAGGGAAGGAAATGGAACAGAAACACATTAAAAAAAATCTCTCCAAACATGTGGATATCCTAACTGGGCCTTGGTGCAGCGGGTTCGGATGTCGTCAGTCCATAGAATGGGCGTTATCAACTGTTATCATCCTCATTCGTAGCGGAGAATAGGTAACCTACTACCTACTAGCATGTTTAACATAACGTTATCAGCGTTATAATCGCTGTGAGTAGGCAGCGTGTTTCCGTCAACCCGGAAGTGTAGCGTTTTGGGTTTTTTCAGCTTATGTGACAGTTTTCCTCAGCCTAACCTTAAACCTGACCCAGAGGACCGACCCGGAACCTAACCCAGTTACCCTTGTGCCTAAACCTAACCAAGACCCTAAACCTAACCCAAGACACTTTACTCGAAAGTTTAACACTTTGCTAAAGACGGAGCCTGCTGTCATCGCTTGTAACGGTGACAACGTACCTTTAAACCTACAAGTAGGTACAGTAGGGGCATGCTGAGCGATAGGAATGGGGGTGATAGTAAATGAAAAGGGCCATTTAATGGACTGATAACATCCGAAGCGGGTGGCCTTTGTCAAGTCAGCGAGGAAATTTGCAAAACACAATAATGAACAGAAAAAGGAGAACAGACGAAAAAAACATTGTCATTCCTTATGTGGCTGGAGTATCAGAGAATTTCAGAAGGATTTTCAACAAACACAACATCCCAGTACATTTCAAACCCAGCAGGACTCTAAGACAGAGGCTTGTGCACCCAAAGGACAAAACACCCACACACAAACAGAGTGGTGTAGTGTTTGCAGTCAATCAATCAATCAATCAATCAATCAATCAATCAATCAATCAATCAATCACCTTTATTTAACCAGGTAGAGCCCGTTGAGATCGAGATCTCTTTTACAAGGGTGACCTGGTCAAGTGGTCAGCAGCACACGTCACATTGGCAATAGGCATTTGCACTTATCAAAAAGAAAATAAAGAAAACTACAATCACAGTAAACAGATGTTGACAGTTCAAAACCAACAGGATATGACAGATTTCTATATACATTATATACAAAACAAGCAGACAAAAAAACAACAACAAAAAAACAACAACAATGACATGTATATTGGATAAGTAATGGTTAGAAACATCTGCAATGGTCAAGTTTCTTGATGACATTTTCTACTACGGTTGACATAAAGGATCCAGGAGAGATGAATGTTGATAGTTTCAGATCTTTCTGTAAGTTGTTCCAGGCTGAGGGGACGGCGAAGTAGAATGCTCTTTTTCCTAGTTCAGTTCTGACAGGAGGAACTGACAGGAGGACTAAATCGTTAGAGCGCAGGGAGTAATGACTGTGTGCAGTCCAGTGCAGCGAGGACTGTCCCGACCTCTACATTGGGGAAACTAAACAGCCTCTTCACAGAAGAATGTCCCAACACAGGACAGCCTCCTCCTCTGGACAAAACTCAGCTGTTCACCTCCACCTCATGGACAAGGGACACTCATTTGAGGACCAGAATGTGCAAATTTTGGACAGAGAGCACAGGTGGTTTGAGACGGGTGTGAAGGAAGCTGTTTATGTTAAGAAAGAAAGGCCTTCTCTTAACAGAGGAGGATGCCTCAGATTCCAACTTTCAAAAACATATACAGTAATGCAGCTTTGGGGCTGATTTCCAGACGTTTCACACCTGATGGTAACAGAGGAGCCTCGTTTGTGAATTAGACTAACAAAGACTTTGAGAAACCCCTACTGTTAAGGTGTGAGGTGTGATTTGTCAATTTACATACAGTAGGTATGTGTGTGTCTTCTGTCAGCTTTTAAACGCCTAATGCCGGTTACCCACTGCACAACTCGAAACGCGCCTGCCGTCCCCTTTTGGCCGCTGGTCACGGTCCCACTGAACCACTGAACACCGTCTGATGACGTACACTAGGGGGTAGCAGAGGGAGGGGTCTCTGGCTTGTTTTCCGGGTTCAGTTGTTGTTTTAACTGCACCTCCGACGGTCTTCGATGAGATTAAAACTTTTTTTTATGTTTGGGGTGATCTACACTGGAGAGGACAGCAGCCTGTCAGCAGCAACTGTAAAAATGCCACGTTTCTTACCGGAGTTTGGTTCCAATTCCTGGAGGCTCGATCCGGTGAGTTTAAAAAGTCCGAAAAAAGTCCCGTTGTGGTTGTGTAATCAGATAGCGAGGCTCTCCCGACTGTTTGCCGGATGCGTCGAGCCGCCAGAGATCAACATTTGGGACGTCGGCGGCTCGACGGCGACGCGCGCGTGCGTGTGCAGGCTGCCCCCGCGCCGCTTCGATCACTTGAATCGCGCCGCTTCCTTGTTCGCCGTGACTCCACGCGTCTCCTCCATAGACTTTGAATGTAAACCGGCCGCTTCGGCCGCTCGACAAAGGGGGCAGTGGGTAACAGGCATTACTTCCACACGCTGCTCTTTGAATTGAGAAAGCTACTGGGATGAGAAGCGAAATGTCTTCTGTTACAAATAAAGTCCAGTTGTTTCTGTATTGAACTCCTTTTTTGATATTCTCTGCACATAAATAAGATTTTTGTTTTACTCACTTATTGCCTCTTTTCATCCACATAAGCTTAGCCTCATCTCTATTCAAACGTTTAATGCATTTAAACTCTTGTGTTATCTGTTGGATTCCTTTTACAGGATGGCTTGTCATAACTGCAGTAATCCATGGTGTCCACCAGATGAAGACATTAGTCCACATATCAAGCTGGACAAGTTCCGTTGATAATAATAATTTGTCTTAGGATACAGCCTCCCAAAAGGCACAGAAACATACTAGTTATCAGGTTTATTCAACAGCAGGCCCTGACGGTTTATAAGCTGTAGACATATATCTAATGATCACTTCACAAAGGTTTCATTAAAATCCAATCAAAGGGTCATGAGATGCTTTGCTAACAGCTGATTCCAACAGTCGATACTAACGTATTAAACAAAGATTGAGGAGTATGTGTTGTGAATTTGTGTTGTGAATTTGACTATTACTACTACCACATCAGATTTTAGTTCATTATCTGTATAAATTGACTATAGCTGCAATAGTTGCACATGTAATGATAACTTTCTCTTAATTTCATTAAATTTGCAGATTGGTTCATGAGATATTTTGGTAACAAACAGTCTCATGAACACAAACATACACAGGCAAAAACAGTATTTTCCCTTCCGTGATGAGCTAGTTAAGGTGACCAAACATCCATTAGTAAGACCAAATCAGTTTTTGAAAGGACAGAACAAGCTATTAACCCTAAATGTATTTAAAATAATCAATATAAATTCTACCTTACAGTATTAACACATTGAACATTGAATTTAGCCTTTGTCAGGGCTCATAACTTAATTATACAGTAATTGGATATCCTGATGCATGCTCAATAATCCAGGTAGATAAATCTAACAAGGTTAAATCAGGTCCTCTGGACGGAGTCTTCTTTGTTGAATCCGTCCAGAGGACCTAACCTTGTTAGAAATAATTGGATAGTTTCACAAATCCAACCAATAGGCTGATTGCACATTTTTATTTTGAACTAAAATACATTTCTTTATTTTTTTTTGGTCTTAAAAGTTGACTTTCACCATGTATTTCAGCTGCTGATATATTACTTGACAGTCTTTTTTTTTTATTCAGCAGCAATGCAATGGTTGCAGCTGTTTTCCAACTTTTTTGGAACAGTTTTAATAGTATTCAACTGAAATCTAAACCTTAAAAAAAAAAAAAATTAAGTGAGCACATCAAGGCAGGGATGGTGGTGGGCACAGTTCTGCTAATCTGCTAACACCTGAACAATATTTTTGTTTAGCTAATTAGCGTTTTCTCTAACTTTGTAAACCGTAGCAGAATTAGCTTGGTTTATATGTGAATGTTTCTGTATGGTGCCATGAGACGACTTCTCTTGTAACTTGGCTCCATGCAAATAAACTGAATTGAATTAAACTAACATGACCTACATGAGCACAGTTTGACTTTAAACATGAGAGGATCCTCAGCTGTTCACATCAATTGTATATAAACTTGTTATTTCAGGGTTTAATGACTGGTGACTTTAAAAACAGCCCCATGTACAATCTCAGTTTGGAGAATAAGGGTAAAAGGTAGTAAAACTGTATTTGTTTGAATCAAATACTAGATGTTGCATTTATCAGAAAGCTTGACATGCTGCCGTACAGGTTCTCTTATCTCACAACCTTAAGTCCAACAATAACCAGCTCCAAAGCAACTCTAAAACCACAGCATTCTTTAAAGCAAGCAGTTTTACAAATATTAACTTGTGGCAAAAAAATAAAATACTGCAGTTCTTTTTTATTTTTTTGTTGAGGTTTATTTTTATTTTATAGTTCAGGCTCTTACTGATATTAATACAACCTGCAACCGTTTTAATGTATATTGCACAATCACCTTCAGCTTCTCTAAAACGAGTCTCAATGAAAAGTTAATTGTGCAATTTTCTATTTATTTTTAGATTTGAAATGAAGCAGAGGGCTCGCCGCTGACAGCAGAAGCATCATGGGGCTTTCAGCTATAGCCTGCTAAGTGTAGCCCATTAAAAATCATATGACGGCAAAATCTGAAGCTTATTTTTGTAACCGACTAAAGACAGATCTTTATGATGGGAGGAATCTGAGTTCCTCGTAAAAAAAGGACAATTACATGAAAGATGTTTTCAATTTGCACAGAATTATCCAAGATAGTTATTGAACTTAATCATTAACAGCACAGGTAGTGAAGTGAAAAACAGGATAAAGCTGACAGTTATGGACCTTGTTTATTTCTCTCATCTATGCCATAAACCTACAACCTTATCATATTGGCATGTTTTTAAGTTGTTTTATCTATGACTATGACTCCAAGGTTGTTGTTAAAGACAACTCTGCCTTCGGCCTCCATGCTGCAGTCTGGGTGCCGCAGAAGCTCCAGCACACCAGCTCTCAGCTCCTGGGAGGCAGTTTTACTAAAGTCCAGCACCTCTGTGAGAAAATCAAGCAGCAGCTCTCCCTTCTCATCTCCTTCAATAAAACACTCAGTGATATCCATTTGAGATGGCAGGTCAAAGCTCTGGTAGCTCACTCCCTTGGAATCCAGGATGCTTTTGATGTCTCCTGTGGTTACGCATTGACTTATTTCTGTGTTGCAGAGCTGAGTCCTGTATTTCCGCCACAGCTTCCCCCAGCCGCTCTTCTCTGGAACAGATGCAACAGAAACAAGGCTACCATCAGCACGATACATAAGGACAGTGTTTATTAGGGCTGTAACCTACAGGTGCCTCTTGGAAAGTTAGTACTGTATATTGTGAAAAAGTTCAATCATTTTAGAAAGTGAAACATATAGTACATAGATTCATTATACATGGAGTGAAATATGTCAAGCCTTCGTTTTTTTTTTGTAATTTTGATGATAATGGATAACAGATGATGAAAAAACTAAATTCAGTGTTTCAGAAAATTAGAATACAGTATTTTGAAGAGGTTCAATATTATAAACTCCTGGTGTCACATTCTAATCAACGGATTAACACCTAGACATGGGCTCACGTTAAGACACCCCTGAACCAGAGACAACGACAGAAGCGTTTAACCTGCTGAGGAGACAAATGGACTGTAGCTCAATGGTATAATGTCCTCTTTTTAGATGAAAATAGATTTTCATGTCATGTAGAAAATCAAGGTCCCAGAGTCTGGAGGAAGAGTGGAGATGTCCAGAATCCACGTTGCTTGAAATGCAGTGTTAAGTTTACTCAGCCAGTGATGGTTTGGGGCCATGTCCTCTGCTGGTGTTGGTCTACTGTGTTTTCTGAAGTCCACAGTCAATGCAACATCTACCAGGACATTTTAGAGGTCTTCTTCTGCCAACGGGCTTTATGAAAATGCTGATCTGATTTTCCAGCAAGACTGCTAAAGTTACCAAAAGCTAGTGATGTAATATTCTAAAATTATCTGAGAAGCTGAATATATTTTTCTTAAATGTAAGCCATAATCATCAAAATTAAAAGAAATAAAGGCTTGAAATAGTTCATACTATTTGTAATGAATCTATGTAATGAATGAGTTTCACTTTCTGAAATGAATGACAAAACACACTGAAAATTTTCACATTCTAATATTTTTTTAGATGCATCTTTGCTCAGTACAATTACTTAATGCACAAGTGTCAAATTTAAAGCCCGGGGGCCAAATGTGGCCCTCGTTGACATCTTATCTGGCCCCCACAATGATGTTTTAAATGGAAAATAATTTTATCACTTTAATAGTTTCGTTAATCTTTGATTGTGATGTCAAAAGTGCAACAGAGAACACCAAATGAGACCAATCAAACTTTTGCTGAGGAAGCTGCAACCAAGAAAATATGTTGGGTATCTGACTTGAGTTAATGTAGATTCTGAAACTGTCCCTTAGTTCGAAAAATGTTTTAATGTTGGCCCCCATTTGTAAGTGAATTTGACACATATGCCTTAATGGGAGGGTCACCATTAAAAAAATAAAAACTCCCATAGTGTTTTTCTTTAAAAACAACAAGAACAACAACAACAACAACAACAACAACAACAACAACAACAACAACAACAAAAGGTATTAGTCTCCCAGAAGCAAATAAAGACCTACTATTTCCATAAGAGTAGGTGTAACTCAGGAAGTCGTAAGATAAAATTAAAATAGAAAAGTGTTAAGTGTATCATATTTTTTATCCAGTTTCAACTACACAACTTTCAACTTTCATCTTCACAGGGGCCCCACAAGGATGTGTGCTGAGCCCCCTTCTATTCACCCTGCTAACACACGACTGCACACCATCGTACAGCTCCAACCACTTCATCAAGTTTGCGGACGACACAACAGTGGTAGGTCTCATCAGCAACAACGATGAGACGGACTACAGGAACGAGGTGAGCCGCTTGGCCTTGTGGTGCGGACACAACAATCTCACTCTCAACGTGGAGAAGACAAAGGAGATTGTCGTGGACTTCAGGAAGAGGGATGCACAACATGCCCCTCTGACCATCAACAGCACCGCAGTGGAGAGAGTGGACAGCACCAAGTTCCTGGGAGTGCACGTCTCAAAGGACCTGTCCTGGAGCAGGAACACTGCATCACTGGCCAAGAAGGCTCACCAGCGCCTCTACTTTCTCCGCAAGCTGAAAAGGGCTGGAGCTTCAACCCCCATCATGTGCACCTTCTACAGGGGTGCCATAGAAAGTGTCCTGACCAGCTGCATCACGGTGTGGTTTGGTGCATGTACTGCATCATGCCGCAAGAGCCTCCAGCGCATCGTGAGAGCAGCTGAGAAGATCGTCGGCACCTCCTTGCCCTCACTGCAGGACTTACACAGCAAACGCCTCACTCGGAAAGCCCTCTGCATGGCAGGTGATCCCACACACCCACTACACAGCTGCTTCAGACTGCTGCCATCAGGGAGGAGACTGAGGAGTCTCCAGGCTCGTACCAGCAGACTGAGAGACAGCTCTGTTCATCAGGCAGTCAGAATGCTAAACACTCTGCCTGCTCTGCCTCCCCTCCCATTTGAACTGCCTTAACACAAAAAACTTTCTCACACATTACCACTCAACACAAAGATTTTAACACTGGACTCTGTGTCATCAAACGGGTTATTCACTAAACTCTCGGTCATGTGTTCATTCAGTTTGCACTACTTCTCATATTTGCACTAATGTTTGTATTACATTACTGCCTATAGTCATACTACTGTTTACATTCACTGTTTACATTTATTAATACGGTTTACATTTATTACTACTGTTTTACATTTATTACTACTGTTTACATTTACACTACTTTTATATCTACACTACTGCTGATACATATACAGTATTCTCTGACTAGCCTTATCTAAGGATGCCAAATGTGCCTTATGTGCCTTACTGCATATGCCACTTTGCCTCTATACCAACATCAACTACCTCATACATATACTCCAGATGCAGGAAAAGAGCCACCTGCATCATGAAAGACCTCACTCACCCAGCACACTCACTCTTTGCCCCACTCCCCTCAGGACGGAGGTTGAGGAGCATCAAATGTAGAACCACTAGACTGAGGAACAGCTTCTACCCTGAGGCTGTTAGACTCATGAATAAATAAAAAATAAATAAAAAATAAACACTGCAAAATATCACATCATACTGATGCTGATCTGTTTTCTTGTTGCTGTGTTCATCTGTGTTCATAATCTCGTTTTCATCAAATGTACCACATGCGGTGCAAATGACAATAAAGACTCTCTGACTCTGATATACTGTGTACATTAACTCATATGCTGCTGTGCCACTCTTTGCAAATGTCAATGCTAGAACCTTCAGTTTATTTTATAGATATACTTTTTATACTACTATGAAAAAACTCAGGACAGTATTACACTTTTATTATTTCATTTTATGCTTATGTTCATTGGGTGTTTGGTGTTTTAGGGGTGTTTGGTGTTTCAGTGTTGGTGTAAATTTTCATACTTTTATACTACTATGAAAAAACTCAGGACAGTGTTACACTTTTACTATTTTATGCTTATGTTTATTAAATGTTTTAGTGTTTAGTGTTTAGATGGTTACTGTTGCACCGAGGGACTGAGAGAAACGCAATTTCAATCCTGTGTATGTCCTGTACATATTGCAGTTCTGACAATAAAGTTGACTTTGACTTTGAAAACTGTTTTGTATGTGACACAAATGTATTAAATTCCCCTTCTTCATCCCTTTTCTGGACTTTTTTTGTTGTTGTTGCCAAAAGTCAAATAATCGCTTCCTCCTCGCTCCGCTCCGCTCCCTCCGCTGATTGAATTGAATGAGGAAATGAAATTGTCATGAGCGAATTAAACTAGGGTTCAACGTGGCTGCCAAGGCTCTGCAGATTTGCTGGTGTTCTGGTGTGCTGGACCAGCGCTCCATGGTTTTATTTTATTTTTTTAGAACGTTTTATTAACATATAAACACAGAATATCGCAGCGGCTCTGAGAGGACATGCAGTGGAGGCGGAGCTGATCTCAAGTTCAGCAGACCACGGTGGAGCAGTGCCATATATGGCTCTGAGGGGGAGGGCGCAGAATGCTTTTCCCTGTTGAAAATATTTCTAAGTGCTGCGCTCTACAGAAAATTACATATAGTACCTTTAAAATACTTACATTTATGTGTAATAGAAAAACTCCTGTGTGCATATCGAGGTGCCTTTTGCTCTGCCAATGGAGTGCCTCTCAAGGTGTGCTTAGCAAAGTGCAACAAACAGTCAACTACAATCAGTGCAACCAAATTATGTTCTTCCTTCTTTTTCCCCAGTAAATGTAGTAGCAGGGTTTTTCTCTGACAAAATCAATTTGAGGAATTTGAGAAAGCTCCTCGGATGAAGAGCAAAACGTCTTCTGTTGCAAATAAAGTCCAGTTGTTTTTGTATTGAAAGTTTTTTGATTTTATCATGTCCTGGATGACTGTGAATCTTTACCAGCATATTTCTGGGTAAATATTCAACAGGTTTGTAAAGAAAGTCAAAAAATGTGTCATTACCTCTTTCAGGAAATTCAAAACTTTTACTGAATATGTAAAAAAAAAAAACTTGCTAACAGTGAAACAAAAATATGATTCTAGCTCACATCTGCACTCTCAGCAACACTCAGTTTGGAGATACTCATTGGGATCTCTGGTAAACTGTTTTCATCCTTGGAGTATGATGCATGTTGATGCATAACAAATCATGTCACTTCCAAGCGGGAAAAAACAAGGACATTTCTTAATCTAAAATGAGATCAATCAACTCACCAGACACCAGAATAATAATCAGCTTCCCGTTCTTATTGAGGAGACTCTGGAAGAAGCTGATGGTAGCACCGGGATCCTTCACGTAGTACAGCATCTGTCGATTTCACCACACATAATGAGCTGCTTGCTGCATTCACGGAGTGCCTAATTATATTTCTTTGCTAGACAGATGCACTAATGGGATTAATTGCTGTCGAGTGCCACCTAATGAATATGGCCTAGATGTGTCAAAAATACAGTGTGAGAGCTGGAAAGACAGCCACACCAACCTGTATCATGTGAATGAAATCTGCCTTCTTTGTCATCTTCGTCTGCTTCCAGTGCTCCTCGAACTCTGAGGCAGTCATCTTGTTCCAGGTAAACTTGATGTAGTTTAACTCTGGTTTCTGAGACACTACAACTTAAGTAAGACATTGAACAGTTAAAACATGAACACTATTTGTCTGCTGATTACTTTTTGACACAAATGTTATAACAACAAACATAATCTTAGCTTCTTTATTGATCTGAGTGATTGACACAGCTAAAGTACATGTTTTTTGTACAACTAAACCATTTTTAATTGGTCAGAATCAGAATAAGCTTTATTACTACTGCACCAAAGTTCTGTGACATTGTGTCCCAACATCAGGGCTGGACTGGCCATTCGGGCGTACCGGGCAAATTCCCGGTGGGCCGTCGGTGATTTATGTGATTTATGGGCCGCCTGTGCGGTCCTGTCACTCATGAACCAAAAAAATTAATTATAGCTATTTTTTTGTCAATCGCGACGGCCGATTGGTTGATTTTCTTGAACGACGTCGAGTTAATCCAATGAAATCTCTCAGCACTCTTTTGACCAGCCCCTTCCCTTTACTCGCATCAAGCTACGGTTCACTCACTTCCGGTCTATTGAATATGGCGTTTTATTAGAGGTGTTCGTGTTTTCAGGGCTTGCCCAAGCTGACTATTAACGATGTTAATCGCATTTGTAAGTCTCATCCAAAGCTCCAACGACTAAATTAGAGAAAGGCTTTAAGATGTATGCCTCGTCTTACATCCACAAACACGAAGGTGAGTTTTACTTTGCTTCGATTGTGTGGCTAACGTTAGCTTTAGCTAATGCTAGCAGGCATTTTTACCGGTGATTTTGGTATAAAAATGTACCAATAAAGTACCTGAACATTCTCAGTTATTCAATCGGACAATGTTTAACCTAATAATTTCTATTTGTGTTCAGTATATATTGCTTTTTTGCTGTTGATAGTGTCAAACAGAGACGAGGTAACAGGACAGGTTGTGGTTCTTTTAGCTTCAGATCCATAAAGAAACACGACAAACCTCATAGTTTAAAAGTAGGGCAGCACAGGTAATTTGTCAGAGTTCGAGTTCAGCTGACTGTTCTGGTTCAAATTTATTATATGGACATGTTCCATGGGTTCCGTGTTATTTTATTTATTTATTTTTTTGCATGCATTTTGTTAAGAGCTCAAATGGGACAGTGTTTACAGCCCCCTCCTCATTTTATCAGGACATTTTTTTCATCATAACATTAAAAGCAAGACTAGTTCCACATGTTTTGTTTTAATGTTGATTGTGAAGCAGTTTGTAATCTTTATATCTTGAAAGCTGATGTATAAAGTTTCATTTACTAAACTATTTTAGATGTGAAACATTCCTAAAAAGATGAGAGCACCTCTCCTAATGTACAGTCATATTCAACAAATGTAGTATTCACAAAAGTTCATTAATTTCAATAGCTTAATTTACTAAATATTTTTTTTTAATTTCATTAATTTTTGTAATAAAAATGACTGAGGTTTTCAAGTTTTCAAGTCTTTATTTCTGTTAATGATTTTGCTTGCAGCTGTGAAAACACGACATCTAAGATTAGAATATTGGTATACTGATCAATCTCACAAACCAGCCCCATCATAAAGCATATGCTAATTTGTTGATGACTGTCAATGACTTCCCGTGCTGTAAACATGAGTTCCATTTGATCATAGTATTTTTCACTGTTTTAAGGAGGGCACTCCATTTCATGCCAACAGTTTGAAAGAAAACCTTAACAAAATGTGTAATATGATCTGTCAACAGGTAGTCCTCAAGCGATTCCGTTCCTGTTGTAATGGTGACGTGCAGTTGTTCCTGTGTGGCTGGTTCTGGATTTCACAGGGTGCAAAACCAGGTCCAGTTGGCAAGATGGTGGCCTGGGTCGACTGTTTAAAGGAGGATTACGGTAAATAATACTGGCAATATATAATTTTCATGTCTTGCTACCATACATATATTTTAGCCCCGAGTTAAATACATCTGTGTGATGTTTTATTCAAAGGAATACGGATACCCTCTTCAGAGGAATGACTGGCTCTCTTCCTGACCTGTCTGCTTCGAGTGGCAGAGGTATACTGTACTGTACTGCGATTTGGACACATCATCTGTCACCAACCGAGAGTGTCTGGCAGTGACTGGATGGAAGATCAAAAAATAATCAGACAGAACTGTGACCACTTCTATTGTGAAACCTCGGTTGTGAAACCTGACACCAGCGTGCCTGACAGAAACTGGACTGTCTGTGAGGTGCTCACACGGACGGAGCTGAAAGTTCCTCCTACCTGCAGCCTGAGAGGAGGACGAGTGAGACAGGACTCATCATGGAGTGACGTGACGTCTGCTCTATGCGACCTAGTTTCAGCACGGCGTGAAGTTGCAGCACGCGTTAGCACTTAGCATTATTAGCATGTTGTTGCGGTCTCCTGTTGTTAAAAAACCAGCGCAAATTCAAAAGCTGTGCACGCTGTTTCACTGCTGCAGCAGCAACACACGTCACTTGAACGGACTAACCACATCATCCGAACGTGAACGAAGAAAACAGCTTGTAAACACCGATCACAGCAGCTGCTACTTTTATCAGGTAATTCAAATAATTCCAGATCAATAACACAAATTGTAGGAGTTTTTAATGATCTCTGAATCATGTCTGAAATGTTGTTGATGTGCAGGCTTTACTGAACGCTGCTAAGACGTCTTCTATCACGTCAACACTTTATGAAAAAACTCAGACTGATAGTGTCAGCATGTCCTGGAGCCCTGATGATGAGAGATGAGAGATTCAACCACCTCAACTGCTCAAAAAGAGGTATTGTTCTTTTACTATTACTGTACTATTACCTTTTTAATTTAAAATTATAATCTTATTAACTTTTTTTTACCTCTTTGTGTGTTATTTCCAGAAGTTAGCAGCTGTTCTCTTCCTCTTCAAGGAAATCCACACTGCAGCTAAGGAGTCTGTGCTGATGACCCTGATGCATGCTGAATAATCCAGGTAAAAATCTAAAAAAAAACTATGTCTGGGCCTCTGGACATTCAAAAAACAAAACAAAACAATTGTAGAAACGTTTCATCTTTCATCAGAAAGACTTCCTCAGTCTGAGGTGCTGTATTCAGCTCAGTCTTATAAATATCACCCTCTCACTGTGGAAACTCTGTAACAACCTGCCCCCCAACATTAGACAGGCCTCCTCCCTTCACATGTTCAAATCCCTGCTAAAAAAATCATCTTTTCTCTATTATTTCAAACTGTGTGAGCTGACGTAGTGTATATATTTTTTTTACTGTGTTTTCATTTTAATATTGCTCTTATACATTTTTATTATACTTTTACCGCTGTTAATATCATAATTTTTACCATTGGTGTGTGATACTGTTCTGTACATTTTTAAACCTCTTTTGTGTTGTGTGTGTGAAGCACCTTGATAACAGTTTATCTGTTTTAACTGTGCTATATAAATAAAATAGACTTGACTTGACTCACAGTGGATCAACCAGTTTGTTGATGACAGCTGAAACCAGCTGCTCACATGAGCAAGGAGGACCATCAGCCTAACAATGGATCATTAGCACCCTGATGGTTGTTTGCTATTCACAGAGGGCTGAGTGATACTAGCAACAACAGCATTGTAAGAGGGGGACAGTTGAACCCGGAGGCCTCCACCTCTGTTTAATGATGGACGGTTTCTTTTCACAAAGATGACCTCCTTTACTCCTCTCTCAAACCATCATTCCTCTCTATCAAGGATGTGAACA
>JBBPBX010057087.1:0-22550 GCA_038048925.1 Garcialebias charrua | reverse complement strand
ATAGAAACTGTGGACCAGGAAGTGGGAAAGATTAGTGAGGGTGAAGTCCGGAAAGCTCTGAAAAGAATGAAGAAGGGGAAGGCAGTAGGACCTGATGACATACCAGTGGAGGTTTGGAAATGTCTTGGAGAGGTGGCAGTGAGGTTTTTGACTCAAATATTTAATGGAATATTTGAGGGTGAGAAAATGCCTGAAGAATGGAGAAGAAGTGTGCTGGTTCCCATTTTTAAGAACAAGGGTGATGTACAGAGTTGTAGCAACTACAGGGGAATTAAGTTGATGAGCCACACGATGAAGATCTGGGAGAGAGTTGTGGAAGGAAGGCTTAGACAAGAGGTGACTATCTGTGAGCAGCAGTATGGTTTCATGCCAAGAAAGAGCACCACAGATGCCATCTTTGCTTTGAGGATGTTGATAGAGAAGTACAGAGAGGGTCAGAAAGAACTCCATTGTGTGTTTGTGGATTTAGAAAAAGCATATGACAGGGTGCCAAGAGAGGAGGTGTGGTATTGCATGAGGAAATCTGGAGTGGCAGAAAAGTATGTTAGACTGGTACAGGACATGTATGAAGACAGCAGGACAGTGGTGAGATGTGCTGTAGGAGTGACAGATAGCTTCAAGGTGGAGGTGGGATTGCATCAAGGATCGGCTCTGAGCCCCTTCTTGTTTGCTCTGGTGATGGACCGACTAACAGATGAGGTCAGGCAGGAATCCCCATGGACTATGATGTTTGCAGATGACATTGTGATATGTGGTGAGAACAGGGAACAGGTGGAAGAGAACTTGGAGAGGTGGAGGTATGCACTTGAAAGAAGAGGAATGAAAGTCAGCCGTAGTAAGACAGAGTACATGTGTGTGAATGAGAGGGAGGCCAGTGGAACAGTGAGGCTACAAGGAGCAGAGGTCACAAAGGTGCAGGACTTCAAGTACTTGGGGTCCACTGTCCAGGAAAATGGGGAATGTGGTAAAGAGGTGAAAAAGAGAGTCCAGGCAGGATGGAGCGGATGGAGAAAAGTTTCAGGAGTGATTTGTGACAAAAAGGTGTCAGCAAAGGTCAAAGGAAAAGTTTACAAGACAGTGGTGAGACCAGCTATGTTGTATGGTCTGGAGACAGTGTCATTGACAAAAAGACAGGAGAAAGAACTGGAAGTAGCAGAAATGAAGATGCTGAGGTTCTCCTTAGGAGTGACAAGGATGGATAAGATCAGGAATGAGATAATCAGAGGTACAGCACATGTTGAACAACTGGGAGATAAAGTTAGGGAGGCCAGACTGAGATGGTTTGGACATGTCCAGAGGAGGGACAGTGGGTATATTGGTAGAAGGATGTTAGAAATGCAGCTGCCAGGAAAAAGACACAGAGGAAGGCCAAAGAGGAGATATATGGATGCAGTTAGAGAGGACATGAAGGTAGTTGGAGTGAGGACAGAGGATGCAGAGGACAGAAGCCGTTTTCGCATTGCCCGGCCCTCCCCAGTCCGGCTCGTCTCTGGTTGGCCCAGAGCCAGCCCTGGCCCGCCCTCGTTCATTACGCACTGTCCGGAGAGCAAGCCTTGAAGTGGGTGGGGTGTTCACTTGACGTGGGTGGAGTGTTCACTTGACGTGGGTGGAGTGTTCTTGTGTGCGCGCTTACAGTGTTTTAAGAGAGGACACGCCGCTAACAAGTATTTGTTTGCTGAGTATATATATTAGTGGTTCTGAGTTTAATATTTGTTAATTACTGATTACAAATCAGCTTATGTTACAACGTAAATAACACGAAGCGCGCACCCATTTCCGCCTTTCCGCGCGACCTGAATGTCATTAAACAATAACTAATATTGTCTAACTGTTGCGCGCAGCCAGGGTTTTAAAATATAACTAATAATCTCTAACTTCTACGTGCAGCTAAAATGTTAAGAGGAGTGATTCCTATATGGGTAAGGTGGACACCTGACAACCCAGTCCGCTGTGTAGCTCAAAGCGTTAGTGCACTGCTATTTTGACCCGGCGAAGCGGGTTCGCTTCCCGCCTGGGACAAAGTTATTTTACTTTTTTTTTTTTATTGGAGTAAATAAAAAGGAGTTTGTTAACCAAACAAACTCCTTTTTATTTAAAAGAAAATGTGAATAAAAAAAAAAAGTAAAATAACTTTGTACCAGGCGGGAAGCGAACCCGCTTCTCCGGGTCAAAACGACAGTGCACTAACGCTTTGAGCTACACAGCGGACTGGATTTTCAGGAGTCCACCTTACCCATATAGGAATAACTCCTCGTAACATTTTAGCTGCACGTAGAAGTTAGAGATTATTAGTTATATTTTAAAACCCTGGCTGCGCGCAACAGTTAGACAATATTAGTTATTGTTTTAGTTATTGTTTAATGACATTCAAGTCGCGCTGAAAGGCGGAAATGGGTGCGCGCTTCGTTGTTATTTACGTTGTAACATAAGCTGATTTGTGATCAGTTATTAACAAAAATTTAACTCAGAAAAACTAATTCAGCTAACAATTGTTTTAGGGGTTTCTGTAGTTAAATTTGAATGAAATACAGCCCTACGGTACTGAGGTTGTTGTTAGAACGAGTCCAGCCCCTGCTGCAAACAACGAATCAAATGTGAGCAGTACATGACGTCAAACTGGGCCGGGGGAGCTGGGCCCGATAGAACCACGGTGGAGATGGTTCCATGACGAGGGCGGAGCCGGGGAAAAAAAGGAAAATGCGAACACGCTGAACCCGGGTTAGAAGGCGGGCCGGGCCGGGCCATAGAGGGCTGGTCAATGCGAAAACGGCTAGAGTGAGGTGGAGGAGGATGACTCGCTGTGGCAACCCCTGAAAAGGGAAAAGCCGAAAGAAGAAGAAGAAGATTATTATATATCATTTTATTATTATATATTTTATATAATACAATAATAATTATTATTATTATTTTCATTATATATATATAAAATAGTAATTATAATTATAATAATTAAATAATTAAGAATAATAGGTGTCCTTCCTTAAGAACACCTAAATGTAAATACATTTTAAATCTAAAGCATCCTGGTTAACACTGTTCATGTATGTACCCACCTCTTCGTTTTCAATTTTTGTTGCCACATAAATAGAATTCTAGTTGCTTGACTGTGATTACCTTTGTGATTTAGTCTATTTTATATGTAATCCCAACATGCCTAAGGTTGCAGAATTAAAAAAAAGTGTTTGGTTAAATCTAGCACAAACATACTACTGTAGTAGAACTTAAGAGCTCATGTTTATTCATGTACATTGCTCTTTTTTTAAATTAAATAAATAATAACACAAATCTAACCAAGGTTCTCCAGTGTCTAGCAGGAGTAATATTAAACACTTAGATCACAAAATACAACAGGTGAGCCACAGAAAGGCAACTTATAATAAGCAAACATTCATTTTAAATTTAGAGTCAAGTTAGAAATGACTATTAATAAAAACTCAAAGCTGTTTTAATTTGTAGTTTTATGATGGCAAACGCTGTCAGAGTGGAGATATCCACCTCTTCCTAGAATAAAATTAACTCATCACTTTAAAAAACAAAACATTTTCTCCTCTAACACCATTCCACCATTAAAATAGCATTCTGCATTTATAATCCACCCAGGGACCTGTTCCAGCTGTCTATAAATGAATGTAGTGCTTAATGTGTGCCAGTCTCCCACTTGTTCCTCAGTTAAAAGTTGCTTTGGATAAAAGTTTATTAAATGCATTTTGAATGAGGATTTATTTATCCCTAAATTTAACTGTAGTAATATTAGATTGTTTGACCTATTTTTTAAATCCAGAACAAATTAGATATCTTATCAATCTTATAAGTCCTTTTGTTCTTTGTGAAGTCATCACAGGAGGAAATACAGACAAGCTGATAAAATATCGTTGAACAGTGAGACTAAATGAAACACGTGGAAGCATCTCATTCAAGAACAGCAAGACCACACAAATTCAATGAATTCAGACTGAAACATTTTAAATGTTCGTGCAGTAACGTAGCAGTTCTCCACAATTGTGTTGCTCTATGTGGTAACTTTAACAGAAAGCTTGATTAATGCCAGGAAAGTCTTAAAATATAAAAGTGGACCAAAAAATATAAGTGAATAAATATTTTAAAAAGGCTTTAACTGAAGCTGACAGCCATCAAGACACAAATTTTAATAGCAAGCAACGTCATGTGCAGGGGTGCACATACGTAACTGGTATGCAGATATGCATGTGCAACAAAAATCAGGAATGCGTAGCATCACCTGTGTTACCACACACTTTTGTACAAGCCCAAAACCAGAAAAGTTGGCACGTTGTGGAAATCGCAAATAAAAACAGAATACAATGACTTGCAAATCTTTTTCAACCTATATTCAATTGAACACACTGCAAAGACCACATACTTAACGTTCGAACTGGTAAACTTTGTTATTTTTTGCAATTATTAGCTCATTTGGAATTTGATGCCTGCAACATGTTTCAAAAAAGCTGGCACAAGTGACAAAGAAGACAGAGAAATTTGAGGAATGCTCATCAAACACTTATTTGGAATATCCCACAGGTGAACATGCAAATTGGGAACAGGTGGGTGCCATGATTGGGTATAAAAGCAGCTTCCTTGACATGCTCAGTCATCCACATAGAAGGATGGGGCGAGGGTCACCACTCTGTGAACAAATGCGTGGGCAAATTGTCGAACAGTTCAAGAACAACTTTTCTCAACGAGCTATTGCAAGGAATTTAGGAATTTCACCATCTACGGTCCGTAATATCATCAAAAGGTTCAGAGAATCTGGAGAAATCACTACACGTAAGGGGCAAGGCCGAAAACCAACATTGAATGCCCGTGACCTTCGATCCCTCAGGCGGTACTGCATCAAAAACCGACATCAGTGTGTAAAAGATATCACCACATGGGCTCAGGAATACTTCAGAAAACCACTGTCAGTAACTACAGTTCGTCGCTACATCTGTAAGTGCAAGTTAAAGCTCTACTATGCAAAGCAAAAGCCATTCATCAACAAGATCCAGAAACGCCGCCGGCTTTGCTGGGCCCGAGCTCATCTGAGATGGACTGATGCAAAGTGGAAAAGTGTTCTGTGGTCTGATGAGTCCACATTTCAAATTGTCTTTGGAAACTGTGGACGTCGTGTCTTACGGACCAAAGAGGAAAAGAACCATCAGGACTGTTATAGGCGCAAAGTTCAAAAGCCAGCATCTGTGATGGTATGGGGGTGCATTAGTGCCCAAGGCATGGGTAACTTACACATCTGTGAAGGCACCATTAATGCTGAAAGGTACATACAGGTTTTGGAGCAACATATGCTGCCATCCAAGCGACGTCTTTTTCATGGACGCCCCAGCTTATTTCAGCAAGACAATGCCAAGCCACATTCTGCACGTGTTACAACAGCGTGGCTTCGTAGCAAAAGAGTGCGGGTCCTCCCCTGGCCTGCCTGCAGTCCAGACCTGTCCCCCATTGAAAATGTGTGGCGCATTATGAAACGTAAAATACGACAACGGAGACCCCGGACTGTTGAACAACTTAAGCTGTACATCAAGCAAGAATGGGGAAGAATTCCACCTGAAAAGCTTCAAAAATTGGTCTCCTCAGTTCCCAAACGTTTACTGAGTGTTGTTAAAAGGAAAGGCGATGTAACACAGTGGTAAATATGTCCCTGTGCCAACTTTTTTGCAATGTGTTGCTGCCATTGAATTCTAAGTTAATGGTTATTTGCAAAACAAAATAAAGTTTCTCCGTTCGAACATTAAATATATTGTCTTTGCATTCTATTCAGTTGAATATGGGTTGAAAAAGATTTGCAAGTCATTGTATTCTGTTTTTATTTGCGATTTGCACAACGTGCCAACTTTTCCGGTTTTGGGCTTGTACTTGACCATACTGTATGTCTACGTACTTTGTCAAGTTATCAGGAGGATCTGGAAATTTCCAGGTGGGGCGGTCTGATGTGTGGGCTGCAGGGCCGGCACTCCGCCCCGCCTCCACCCAGGGTCGGCGGCAGGCGGCAGCAGCGTTATTTTATTTTTGACAAGTCAGAGCAACTGTCAATCAATCCAGTAGATGTGTCAGCAACTGACCAATCGACGACCTCAATTTGTCCCAAAGGTAAACGCCTAGGCCTGTCACAATAAAAAAAATTGCTGAGCAATTAATTGTCTTATAAATTATTGCGATAAAAGATAATATTGTTTGAAATTTGGCAATAATTAGTCATTATTGTCAATTTTAAGGAGAAATGTTTAATTAGTTTAGCAGTTTTGCCCACTGGATGGCAGTATAAGACTGTTTGAACAAAATGATGGATAGTGAGGGAGTGAGCAGCGTGTCTCTTTAAGAAAAATGGGAGGGAGGCCCCTTGACGTGACATGGGCTGTCTCTCTTTCCTTTTTTCGGTTCTCTAAATTAGTGTTTTTCAACCACTGTGCCGCGGAACACCAGTGTGCCGCGAGAGATCGTCTGGTGTTCTGTGTAAAATTAGTAAATTATGAATTTTTTATTAACTGGTGTAATTTCCTTACCGCGCGATAGGTGGCAGTATGGAGCATAGCGTCGCACATTAAAACAAGAGAAGTAGCGGCACATGAACGTGACGTGTTTGTAGCAGTGAGCAAAACAAACAGTGAGGACCTTCTCAAACAAACAGCGATGGAAAACTTTTTCAAAAGAAAAAATACTAAATCTGGTCTGGTCCCTGGACAAAATTCGGACCCAGATGAAGGCCCAAGTGGAAATCAGAAGAAGGCAGAATCCGTGAACGTGAGACTGTACAGCGAGGCTTACATCTCTTTTGAGTCATCAGTTCAGGTATGCTATGACTTTGTTAGGGACCCATACAGCTCAGCATGTTGGCAGGAACATGACTTTACAGGAGCAGGAAGAACTGAACTGAGACAAAATCGTGGTTTAAAGCTGAGCTTTGCTGATCTTCCTTTGGACAGTTTTTGGTTGACTGCTGCCAATGAGTTCCCCTTTCTGGCAAACAAAGCTATTTTGACATTGCTCCCATTTTCCACAACATATCTGTGTGAAGTGAGCTTCTCCAGCCTAACTGCCATAAAAACTAAAAGCAGAGAGAGACTGAGAGCTGTTGAGGAAGAGCTTCGTGTGTCTTTCTTCAATTCCTGCCAGAATATCAGCTTTGTGTTCATCCAAACAGGCACAGGTTTCACACTAAGTGAGTAAAATGTAGAGAGAATGGTAGCACTGTTCAGGTGTATTTGAAGGCATGTTAAGTGCAATTTCATCCTCTTTAATTTTAAGACCATATTGTTGTGGCATTGTTCAGGTGTATTTGAAGGCATGTTAAGTGCAATTTCATCCTCTTTAATTTTAAGACCATATTGTTGTGGCATTGTTCAGGTGTATTTGAAGGCATGTTAAGTGCAATTTCATCCTCTTTAATTTTAAGACCATATTGTTGTGGCATTGTTCAGGTGTATTTGAAGGCATGTTAAGTGCAATTTCATCCTCTTTAATTTTAAGACCATATTGTTGTGGCATTGTTCAGGTGTATTTGAAGGCATGTTAAGTGCAATTTCATCCTCTTTAATTTTAAGACCATATTGTTGTGGCATTGTTCAGGTGTATTTGAAGGCATGTTAAGTGCAATTTCATCCTCTTTAATTTTAAGACCATATTGTTGTGGCATTGTTCAGGTTTATTTGAAGGCATGTTAAGTGCAATTTCATCCTCTTTAATTTTAAGACCATATTGTTGTGGCATTGTTCAGGTGTATTTGAAGGCATGTTAAGTGCAATTTCATCCTCTTTAATTTTAAGACCATATTGTTGTGGCATTGTTCAGGTGTATTTGAAGGCATGTTAAGTGCAATTTCATCCTCTTTAATTTTAAGACCATATTGTTGTGGCATTGTTCAGGTGTATTTGAAGGCATGTTAAGTGCAATTTCATCCTCTTCAATTTTAAGACCATATTGTTGTGGCATTGTTCAGGTTTATTTGAAGAAATGTTAAGTGCAATTTCATCCTCTTCAATTTTAAGACCATATTGTTGTGGCATTGTTCAGGTGTATTTGAAGGCATGTTAAGTGCAATTTCATCCTCTTTAATTTTAAGACCATATTGTTGTGGCATTGTTCAGGTGTATTTGAAGGCATGTTAAGTGCAATTTCATCCTCTTTAATTTTAAGACCATATTGTTGTGGCATTGTTCAGGTGTATTTGAAGGCATGTTAAGTGCAATTTCATCCTCTTCAATTTTAAGACCATATTGTTGTGGCATTGTTCAGGTGTATTTGAAGGCATGTTAAGTGCAATTTCATCCTCTTTAATTTTAAGACCATATTGTTGTGGCATTGTTCAGGTGTATTTGAAGGCATGTTAAGTGCAATTTCATCCTCTTCAATTTTAAGACCATATTGTTGTGGCATTGTTCAGGTGTATTTGAAGGCATGTTAAGTGCAATTTCATCCTCTTCAATTTTAAGACCATATTGTTGTGGCATTGTTCAGGTGTATTTGAAGGCATGTTAAGTGCAATTTCATCCTCTTTAATTTTAAGACCATATTGTTGTGGCATTGTTCAGGTGTATTTGAAGGCATGTTAAGTGCAATTTCATCCTCTTTAATTTTAAGACCATATTGTTGTGGCATTGTTCAGGTGTATTTGAAGGCATGTTAAGTGCAATTTCATCCTCTTTAATTTTAAGACCATATTGTTGTGGCATTGTTCAGGTGTATTTGAAGGCATGTTAAGTGCAATTTCATCCTCTTTAATTTTAAGACCATATTGTTGTGGCATTGTTCAGGTGTATTTGAAGGCATGTTAAGTGCAATTTCATCCTCTTTAATTTTAAGACCATATTGTTGTGGCATTGTTCAGGTGTATTTGAAGGCATGTTAAGTGCAATTTCATCCTCTTTAATTTTAAGACCATATTGTTGTGGCATTGTTCAGGTGTATTTGAAGGCATGTTAAGTGCAATTTCATCCTCTTTAATTTTAAGACCATATTGTTGTGGCATTGTTCAGGTGTATTTGAAGGCATGTTAAGTGCAATTTCATCCTCTTTAATTTTAAGACCATATTGTTGTGGCATTGTTCAGGTGTATTTGAAGGCATGTTAAGTGCAATTTCATCCTCTTTAATTTTAAGACCATATTGTTGTGGCATTGTTCAGGTGTATTTGAAGGCATGTTAAGTGCAATTTCATCCTCTTTAATTTTAAGACCATATTGTTGTGGCATTGTTCAGGTGTATTTGAAGGCATGTTAAGTGCAATTTCATCCTCTTTAATTTTAAGACCATATTGTTGTGGCATTGTTCAGGTGTATTTGAAGGCATGTTAAGTGCAATTTCATCCTCTTCAATTTTAAGACCATATTGTTGTGGCATTGTTCAGGTTTATTTGAAGAAATGTTAAGTGCAATTTCATCCTCTTCAATTTTAAGACCATATTGTTGTGGCATTGTTCAGGTGTATTTGAAGGCATGTTAAGTGCAATTTCATCCTCTTTAATTTTAAGACCATATTGTTGTGGCATTGTTCAGGTGTATTTGAAGGCATGTTAAGTGCAATTTCATCCTCTTTAATTTTAAGACCATATTGTTGTGGCATTGTTCAGGTGTATTTGAAGGCATGTTAAGTGCAATTTCATCCTCTTTAATTTTAAGACCATATTGTTGTGGCATTGTTCAGGTGTATTTGAAGGCATGTTAAGTGCAATTTCATCCTCTTTAATTTTAAGACCATATTGTTGTGGCATTGTTCAGGTGTATTTGAAGGCATGTTAAGTGCAATTTCATCCTCTTTAATTTTAAGACCATATTGTTGTGGCATTGTTCAGGTGTATTTGAAGGCATGTTAAGTGCAATTTCATCCTCTTTAATTTTAAGACCATATTGTTGTGGCATTGTTCAGGTGTATTTGAAGGCATGTTAAGTGCAATTTCATCCTCTTCAATTTTAAGACCATATTGTTGTGGCATTGTTCAGGTTTATTTGAAGACATGTTAAGTGCAATTTCATCCTCTTCAATTTTAAGACCATATTGTTGTGGCATTGTTCAGGTGTATTTGAAGGCATGTTAAGTGCAATTTCATCCTCTTTAATTTTAAGACCATATTGTTGTGGCATTGTTCAGGTGTATTTGAAGGCATGTTAAGTGCAATTTCATCCTCTTTAATTTTAAGACCATATTGTTGTGGCATTGTTCAGGTGTATTTGAAGGCATGTTAAGTGCAATTTCATCCTCTTTAATTTTAAGACCATATTGTTGTGGCATTGTTCAGGTGTATTTGAAGGCATGTTAAGTGCAATTTCATCCTCTTTAATTTTAAGACCATATTGTTGTGGCATTGTTCAGGTGTATTTGAAGGCATGTTAAGTGCAATTTCATCCTCTTTAATTTTAATACCATATTGTTGTGGCATTGTTCAGGTGTATTTGAAGGCATGTTAAGTGCAATTTCATCCTCTTTAATTTTAAGACCATATTGTTGTGGCATTGTTCAGGTGTATTTGAAGGCATGTTAAGTGCAATTTCATCCTCTTTAATTTTAAGACCATATTGTTGTGGCATTGTTCAGGTGTATTTGAAGGCATGTTAAGTGCAATTTCATCCTCTTCAATTTTAAGACCATATTGTTGTGGCATTGTTCAGGTTTATTTGAAGAAATGTTAAGTGCAATTTCATCCTCTTCAATTTTAAGACCATATTGTTGTGGCATTGTTCAGGTGTATTTGAAGGCATGTTAAGTGCAATTTCATCCTCTTCAATTTTAAGACCATATTGTTGTGGCATTGTTCAGGTGTATTTGAAGGCATGTTAAGTGCAATTTCATCCTCTTTAATTTTAAGACCATATTGTTGTGGCATTGTTCAGGTGTATTTGAAGGCATGTTAAGTGCAATTTCATCCTCTTTAATTTTAAGACCATATTGTTGTGGCATTGTTCAGGTGTATTTGAAGGCATGTTAAGTGCAATTTCATCCTCTTCAATTTTAAGACCATATTGTTGTGGCATTGTTCAGGTTTATTTGAAGAATGTTAAGTGCAATTTCATCCTCTTCAATTTTAAGACCATATTGTTGTGGCATTGTTCAGGTGTATTTGAAGGCATGTTAAGTGCAATTTCATCCTCTTTAATTTTAATACCATATTGTTGTGGCATTGTTCAGGTGTATTTGAAGGCATGTTAAGTGCAATTTCATCCTCTTTAATTTTAAGACCATATTGTTGTGGCATTGTTCAGGTGTATTTGAAGGCATGTTAAGTGCAATTTCATCCTCTTTAATTTTAAGACCATATTGTTGTGGCATTGTTCAGGTGTATTTGAAGGCATGTTAAGTGCAATTTCATCCTCTTTAATTTTAAGACCATATTGTTGTGGCATTGTTCAGGTGTATTTGAAGGCATGTTAAGTGCAATTTCATCCTCTTTAATTTTAAGACCATATTGTTGTGGCATTGTTCAGGTGTATTTGAAGGCATGTTAAGTGCAATTTCATCCTCTTTAATTTTAAGACCATATTGTTGTGGCATTGTTCAGGTGTATTTGAAGGCATGTTAAGTGCAATTTCATCCTCTTTAATTTTAAGACCATATTGTTGTGGCATTGTTCAGGTGTATTTGAAGGCATGTTAAGTGCAATTTCATCCTCTTTAATTTTAAGACCATATTGTTGTGGCATTGTTCAGGTGTATTTGAAGGCATGTTAAGTGCAATTTCATCCTCTTTAATTTTAAGACCATATTGTTGTGGCATTGTTCAGGTGTATTTGAAGGCATGTTAAGTGCAATTTCATCCTCTTTAATTTTAAGACCATATTGTTGTGGCATTGTTCAGGTGTATTTGAAGGCATGTTAAGTGCAATTTCATCCTCTTCAATTTTAAGACCATATTGTTGTGGCATTGTTCAGGTTTATTTGAAGAAATGTTAAGTGCAATTTCATCCTCTTCAATTTTAAGACCATATTGTTGTGGCATTGTTCAGGTGTATTTGAAGGCATGTTAAGTGCAATTTCATCCTCTTTAATTTTAAGACCATATTGTTGTGGCATTGTTCAGGTGTATTTGAAGGCATGTTAAGTGCAATTTCATCCTCTTTAATTTTAAGACCATATTGTTGTGGCATTGTTCAGGTGTATTTGAAGGCATGTTAAGTGCAATTTCATCCTCTTTAATTTTAACCATATTGTTGTGGCATTGTTCAGGTGTATTTGAAGGCATGTTAAGTGCAATTTCATCCTCTTTAATTTTAAGACCATATTGTTGTGGCATTGTTCAGGTTTATTTGAAGGATGTTAAGTGCAATTTCATCCTCTTCAATTTTAAGACCATATTGTTGTGGCATTGTTCAGGTTTATTTGAAGGCATGTTAAGTGCAATTTCATCCTCTTTAATTTTAATACCATATTGTTGTGGCATTGTTCAGGTGTATTTGAAGGCATGTTAAGTGCAATTTCATCCTCTTTCAATTTTAAGACCATATTGTTGTGGCATTGTTCAGGTGTATTTGAAGGCATGTTAAGTGCAATTTCATCCTCTTTAATTTTAAGACCATATTGTTGTGGCATTGTTCAGGTGTATTTGAAGGCATGTTAAGTGCAATTTCATCCTCTTCAATTTTAAGACCATATTGTTGTGGCATTGTTCAGGTGTATTTGAAGGCATGTTAAGTGCAATTTCATCCTCTTCAATTTTAAGACCATATTGTTGTGGCATTGTTCAGGTGTATTTGAAGGCATGTTAAGTGCAATTTCATCCTCTTTAATTTTAAGACCATATTGTTGTGGCATTGTTCAGGTGTATTTGAAGGCATGTTAAGTGCAATTTCATCCTCTTTAATTTTAAGACCATATTGTTGTGGCATTGTTCAGGTGTATTTGAAGGCATGTTAAGTGCAATTTCATCCTCTTTAATTTTAAGACCATATTGTTGTGGCATTGTTCAGGTGTATTTGAAGGCATGTTAAGTGCAATTTCATCCTCTTTAATTTTAAGACCATATTGTTGTGGCATTGTTCAGGTGTATTTGAAGGCATGTTAAGTGCAATTTCATCCTCTTTAATTTTAAGACCATATTGTTGTGGCATTGTTCAGGTGTATTTGAAGGCATGTTAAGTGCAATTTCATCCTCTTTAATTTTAAGACCATATTGTTGTGGCATTGTTCAGGTGTATTTGAAGGCATGTTAAGTGCAATTTCATCCTCTTTAATTTTAAGACCATATTGTTGTGGCATTGTTCAGGTGTATTTGAAGGCATGTTAAGTGCAATTTCATCCTCTTTAATTTTAAGACCATATTGTTGTGGCATTGTTCAGGTGTATTTGAAGGCATGTTAAGTGCAATTTCATCCTCTTTAATTTTAAGACCATATTGTTGTGGCATTGTTCAGGTGTATTTGAAGGCATGTTAAGTGCAATTTCATCCTCTTTAATTTTAAGACCACATTGTTGTGGCACTGTTCAGGTTTATTTCAAGGCATGTTAAAGCTTCAGTATGTAGCTTTTTTTATAAACATATTTCTTCACTCTGTCACTACCTCCTGACAGACTGATGTTAGCCAGGTAATCTCTGAAATTTTTTAAAAAAAATATTGTCCCCTTGCTTCTCCAGGTGGTAAATAAGCATTTCTAAAAAGAAAAGGTGACCCGCCATTTTCCAGCCAATAAAAACAGAGTTTGTAACCAGCCAATAAAAACAGAGCTTGAATTTGAATCAGCCAATAAAAACAGAGCTTGAATTTGAATTTGAGCAGACCATGGGAGAGCAGAGCCATATATGGCTCTGAGGGGGAGGGATCAGAATGCTTTGCCTGTTGAAAATATTTCTAAGTGCTGAAGTTCTACAGAAACTGCATACTGAACCTTTAAGTGCAATTTCATGTTAAGTGCAATTTGAAATAAGAAATATAAAACATGATAAAAATACATTTTTGTGTTCATTTCATTCCTATTCAAGACATTTTGATAAGAATGACTATATATTTAATATAGGCGAATACAGTATATCGATGTTTACAATTTTGGTTGGTGGTGTGCCTCGGGATTTTTTCAATGCAAACACTGTGCCTTGGCTCAAAAAAGGTTGAAAAACACTGCTCTAGGTCACATCTTCCGCAAATACGGCGTCCATTTCCACTGTTATGTCAAAGTCAAAGTCAACTTTATTGTCAAAACTGCAATATGTACAGGACATACACAGGATTGTAGGTGAGGGACCAGACAAAGTGCAGCCCAAAAACCCCTATGATGAGTACAATTAATGGACTAAGTTTTCCCTCGCCCGGACGCGGGTCACCGGGGCCCCACTCTGGAGCCAGGCCCGGAGGTGGGGCACGCTGGCGAGCGCCTGGTGGCCGGGCTTTTACCCATGGAGCCCGGCCGGGCACAGCCCGAAGAGGAGACGTGGGTCCCCCTTCCCATGGGCTCACCACCTGTGGGAGGGGCCAAAGGGGTCGGGTGCAATGTGAGATGGGTGGTGGCCGAGGGCGGGGACCCTGGCGGTCTGATCCTCGGCTACAGAAGCTGGCCATTGGGACATGGAATGTCACCTCTCTGGTGGGGAAGGAGCCTGAGCTAGTGTGTGAGGTTGAGAGTTTCCGACTAGAAATAGTCGGACTCACCTCAACGCATGGCTCTGGCTCTGGAACCAGTTTCCTTGAGAGGGGTTGGACACTCTTCCACTCTGGAGTTGCCCCTGGTGAGAGGCGCCGAGCAGGAGTGGGCATACTGGTTGCCCCCCATCTTGGTGCCTGTACGTTGGGGTTCACCCCGGTGAACGAGAGGGTAGCCTCCCTTCGCCTACGTGTGGGGGGACGGGCTCTGACTGTTGTTTGTGCCTATGCACCAAACGGCAGCTCAGACTACCCACCCTTTTTGGAGTCCTTGGAGGGGGTATTGGAGAGTGCGCCTCCTGGGGACTCCCTTGTTCTACTGGGGGACTTCAACGCTCACGTGGGCAATGACAGTGAGACCTGGAGGGGTGTGGTTGGGAGGAACGGCCCCCCTGATCTGAACCAGAGTGGTGTTCTGTTATTGGACTTCTGTGCTCGTCATGGATTGTCCATAACGAACACCATGTTTAAGCATAAGGGTGTCCATATGTGCTCTTGGCACCAGGACACCCTAGGTCGCAGTTCGATGATCGACTTTGTTGTCGTCTCATCTGATCTGCGGCCGCATGTCTTGGACACTCGGGTGAAGAGAGGGGCGGAGCTGTCAACTGACCACTACCTGGTGGTGAGTTGGCTCCGATGGTGGGGGAGGATGCCGGTCAGACCTGGCAGACCCAAACGTATTGTGAGGGTCTGCTGGGAACGTCTGGCAGAGTCTCCCGTAAGACGGAGCTTTAACTCCCACCTCCGGGAGAGCTTTGAACACGTTCCGAGGGAGGCGGGGGACATGGAGTCCGAGTGGGCCGTGTTCCGCGCCTCTATTGTCGAGGCAGCTTATCGGAGCTGTGGCCGCAAGGTTGTTGGTGCCTGTCGTGGTGGCAACCCTCGAACCCGGTGGTGGACACCGGCAGTGAGGGATGCTGTCAGGCTGAAGAAGGAGTCCTATTGGGCCTTTTTGGCTTGTGGGACCCCGGAAGCAGCTGATAGGTACCGGCAGTCCAAGCGGCATGCGGCTCGGGTGGTTGCTGAGGCAAAAACTCGGGCGTGGGAGGAGTTCGGAGAGGCCATGGAGAATGACTTCCGTACGGCTTCGAGGCGATTCTGGTCCACCATCCGGCGTCTCAGGGGGGGAAAGAGGTACGCGACCAACACCATTTATGGTGGGGGTGGCGTGCTGCTGACCTCAACTCGGGATGTTGTGAGTCGGTGGGCGGAATACTTCGAAGACCTCCTCAATCCTACTGGCACGTCTTCCATGGAGGAAGCGGAGCCTGGGGACTTTGGGTCGGGTTCTCCGATCTCTGGTGCTGAGGTCGCCGAGGTGGTTAAAAAGCTCCGCGGTGGCAAGGCTCCGGGGGTGGATGAGATTCGCCCGGAGTTCCTTAGGGCTCTGGATGTTGTGGGGTTGTGTTGGCTTACGCGACTCTGCAATATCGCGTGGACATCGGGGGCAGTTCCCTTGGATTGGCAGACTGGGGTGGTGGTTCCCCTATTCAAAAAGGGGGACCGTAGGGTGTGTTCCAACTATAGGGGGATCACACTCTTAAGCCTCCCTGGTAAGGTCTATTCAGGGGTTCTGGAGAGGAGGGTCCGTCGGATAGTCGAACCTCGGATTCAGGAGGAGCAGTGTGGTTTTCGTCCTGGTCGTGGAACACTGGACCAGCTCTACACCCTCAACAGGGTCCTGGAGGGTGCGTGGGAGTTTGCCCAACCAGTTTACATGTGCTTTGTGGACTTGGAGAAGGCATTCGACCGCGTCCCTCGGGGGGTTCTGTGGGGGGTACTCCGGGAGTATGGGGTACCAGGCCCTTTGATAAGGGCTGTTAGGTCCCTGTACGACCGGTGTCAGAGCTTGGTCCGCATTGCCGGCAGTAAGTCAGGCTCGTTTCCGGTGAGAGTTGGACTCCGCCAAGGTTGCCCTTTGTCACCGATTCTGTTCATAACTTTTATGGACAGAATTTCTAGGCGCAGCCAAGGTGTTGAGAGGATCCGTTTTGGTGGCCTTAGAATCGCTTCTCTGTTTTTTGCAGATGATGTGGTCCTACTGGCTTCATCAGTTCGTGATTTACAACTTTCACTGGAGCGGTTTGCAGCCGAGTGTGATGCGGCCGGGATGAGGATCAGTTCCTCCAAATCCGAGGCCATGGTCTTGAGCCGGAAAAGGGTAGCATGCCCTCTCCGGGTCGGGGAGGAGGTCCTGCCCCAAGTGGAGGAGTTTAAGTATCTCGGGATCTTGTTCACGAATGAGGGAAAACTGGAGCGTGAGATCGATAGGCGGATAGGTGCAGCGTCCGCAGTGAAGCGGGCGCTGTACCGGTCTGTCGTGGTGAAGAGAGAGCTGAGTCAAAAGGCAAAGCTCTCAATTTACCGATCGATCTACGTTCCCACCCTCATCTATGGTCATGAGCTTTGGGTTATGACCGAAAGAACAAGATCTCGGATACAAGCGGCTGAAATGAGTTTTCTCCGCAGGGTGTCTGGACTCTCCCTTAGAGATAGGGTGAGAAGCTCAGTCATCCGGGAGGGACTCGGAGTAGAGCCGCTGCTTCTCCACATCGAGAGGAGCCAGTTGAGGTGGCTCGGGCATCTGGTTAGGATGCCTCCTGGACGCCTCCCTGGTGAGGTGTTCCGGGCATGTCCCACCGGGAGGAGACCCAGAGGAAGACCCAGGACGCGCTGGAGGGACTATGTTTCTCGGCTGGCCTGGGAACGCCTTGGGATTCCCCCGGAGGAGCTGCTCCAAGTGGCTGGGGAGAGGGAAGTCTGGGCCTCCCTACTTAGGCTGCTACCCCCGCGACCCGACCCCGGATAAGCGGAAGAAGATGGATGGATGGATGGATGGACACAGGATTGAAATTGCATTTTTCTCTGTCCCTTGGTGCTACAGTAAACATTTAAACACTAAAACACTTATGCTGATGACGCACAGCTCTACTTGTCATCAAAACCTATCTCCTCCCACCCACCCTCCATCCTCACAGACTGTCTCAATGAGCTAAATCACTGGTTTTCTAACAATTTCCTTCAACTAAACAGTATCCATCCATCCATCCATTTTCGTCCGCTTACCCGGGGTCGGGTCGCGGGGGTAGCAGCCTAAGTAGGGAGGCCCAGACTTCCCTCTGCCCAGCCACTTGGAGCAGCTCCTCTGGGGGAATCCCAAGGCGTTCCCAGGCCAGCCGAGAAACATCGTCCCTCCAGCGTGTCCTGGGTCTTCCTCTGGGTCTCCTCCCGTTGTTCAACTAAACAGTAACAAAACAGAAATCATTCTCGTCGGTACCAAAAACTCTATTTCAAAATCAGAACATCTTCTCGTCCCCCTTAACAACTCTCTGCTATCCCCCTCCCCTCAGGTCAAGAGCCTCGGTGTCATCCTCGACACCACTCTCTCCTTCACTTCACACATCAACAATATTACTCGGTCTGCCTATTTCCACCTCCGTAATATTAACCGTCTCCGTCCTTCTCTCACACCCCGCTCCACAGCCATCCTGGTGCACAGTCTTGTGACTTCCCGTATCGATTACTGCAACTCCCTTCTCTACGGCCTCCCCAACAAATCTCTCCACAAGTTACAGATGGTCCAGAACTCAGCTGCCCGTGTCATCACTCAAACCTCCTACTATAACCACATCACTCCTGTCCTGCAGCAGCTCCACTGGCTCCCGGTTAAATCACGCATCATCTTCAAAATTCTACTTCTCACGTTCAAATCTATCCACAACCTTGCCCCTCCTTATCTATCTGACCTCCTACAAATCTCCATCCCATCACGCTCTCTCAGATCCTCCTCTTCACTACATCTCCATGTACCCTCTGCCCGCCTCTCCACCATGGGGAGCAGGGCCTTCACCTGCTCTGCCCCTCACCTCTGGAACGCTCTACCGCCAGACCTTCGAAACACCACCTCCCTTTCTCTGTTCAAGACAGCCCTGAAAACACATCTCTTTAGACTAGCTTATCATTAACTTTACTAAATGTATTTTTATTATTTTGCATTTTATAATCTTTATGTATTTTATATTTCAATTTGTCACTGATAATGTTTGAACTGTATTGGTTTGTTAAGTGTCCTTGGGTGTCCTGAAAGGCGCTTTTAAATAAAATGATTATTATTATTATTATCACGCGTGTTCCTCATCGCGTGTTTGTTGCAGACACGACGAGAAGCTGCGAGCGGCTCAGAAGGGCGGAGCCCCTCCCTCTGTGAAGACTCCGCCTCCTCGGCCCCCCCTCCCCACCCAGCAGTTTGGCGTGAGCCTGCAGTAGTGAGTGTTGCGCACGTTCGGGCCCCGCGTGCGACAGCTGCCGGTTCTCTAACGGTTTGTTCTGCAGCATCAGAGAGAAGAACCGGGACGCCACCATCCCACCTGTGATGGCTCAGACTGTGGCCTACCTGAGGGAGAAAGGTGAGGTTCTCTCAGCAAAGCATCATGGGACATGTAGTACAAAAAGGTCATCCTCAGCAGAACTCAGAGTTAAAATACATTAAAACTTTATTTTATGAAACAAGTTCTGAACCCGTGAAGATTCACGACGGATGTCGTGCGACCGTAATAACGGTCCCTGGGAAACGAACAGGTGTTTAAGGCAGATCAGGTTTAAATGAAATCGTTTATTTATTTCATTCCTAAAGCATGAAATAAAAATGCAAAAACATTTTCTTGTTTTGCTCAGTTAGGATTCTAGTTTTTACAGATTTTGGAAACGGAAGAAAATAGATAAATAATTTTGAAGTTTACCTCTCGCCCTGAAATATTAGTGCATTTCTTTTAAACGTCATTAAACCGGAGCCTGAACGAGGCTGGAAACATTCATTGTGCCTTTAAGACAAAAATAAAATAAAAACAAGTTTTAATTATTTATTATATTCTGCTTCACTCCCAAGAACCACAGCTGGTCAAAACCAGATCCAGAGTCTGGAAACCTGGCCTCTTAGGACTGGTCAAACCCAGGTCAGTCAAACCCAGGTCAGTTAAACCTGGTTCAGTTAAACCTGGATCAGTTAAACCTGGTTCAGTTAAATCTGGATCAGTTAAATCTGGTTCAGTTAAATCTGGATCAGTTAAACCTGGATCAGTTAAATCTGGATCAGTTAAATCTGGATCAGTTAAATCTGGATCAGTTAAATCTGGATCAGTTAAACCTGGATCAGTTAAACCTGGATCAGTTAAATCTGGATCAGTTAAATCTGGATCAGTTAAATCTGGATCAGTTAAATCTGGATCAGTTAAACCTGGATCAGTTAAATCTGGATCAGTTAAACCTGGATCAGTTATACCTGGATCAGTTAAACCTGGATCAGTTAAATCTGGATCAGTTAAATCTGGATCAGTTAAACCTGGATCAGTTAAACCTGGATCAGTTAAACCTGGATCAGTTAAACCTGGATCAGTTAAATCTGGATCAGTTAAACCTGGATCAGTTAAACCTGGATCAGTTAAACCTGGATCAGTTAAACCTGGATCAGTTAAACCTGGATCAGTTAAATCTGGATCATTTAAATCTGGATCAGTTAAATCTTGGTCAGTTAAATTTGGGTCAGTTAAACCTGGATCAGTTAAAGCTGGATCAGTTAAACCTGGCTCAGTTAAACCTGGATCAGTTAAATCTGGATCAGTTAAACCTGGATCAAAATCTGGATCAGTTAAACCTGGATCAGTTAAACCTGGATCAGTTAAACCTGGATCAGTTAAATCTGGATCAGTTAAATCTGGATCAGTTAAATCTGGATCAGTTAAATCTGGATCAGTTAAACCTGGATCAGTTAAACCTGGATCAGTTAAATCTGGATCAGGGTCAGTTAAACCTGGATCAGTTAAATCTGGATCAGTTAAATCTGGATCAGTTAAATCTGGATCAGTTAAACCTGGTTCAGTTAAATCTGGATCAGTTAAACCTGGTTCAGTTAAACCTGGATCAGTTAAACCTGGTTCAGTTAAACCTGGATCAGTTAAACCTGGTTCAGTTCAACCTGGATCAGTTAAACCTGGTTCAGTTAAATCTGGTTCAGTTAAATCTGGATCAGTTAAATCTGGATCAGTTAAACCTGGATCAGTTAAACCTGGTTCAGTTAAATCTGGATCAGTCAAACCTGGATCAGTCAAACCTGGATCAGTTAAACCTGGTTCAGTTAAACCTGGATCAGTTAAACCTGGTTCAGTTAAACCTGGATCAGTTAAATCTGGATCAGTTAAATCTGGATCAGTTAAACCTGGATCAGTTAAACCTGGATCAGTTAAACCTGGATCAGTTAAACCTGGATCAGTTAAACCTGGATCAGTTAAATCTGGATCAGTTAAATCTGGATCAGTTAAACCTGGATCAGTTAAACCTGGATCAGTTAAACCTGGATCAGTTAAATCTGGATCAGTTAAATCTGGATCAGTTAAATCTGGATCAGTTAAATCTGGATCTGTTAAATCTGGATCAGTTAAATCTGGATCAGTTAAATCTGGATCTGTTAAATCTGGATCAGTTAAACCTGGATCAGTTAAATCTGGATCAGTTAAATCTGGATCAGTTAAATCTGGATCAGTTAAATCTGGATCAGTTAAATCTGGATCAGTTAAATCTGGATCTGTTAAATCTGGATCAGTTAAACCTGGATCAGTTAAATCTGGATCTGTTAAATCTGGATCTGTTAAATCTGGATCTGTTAAATCTGGATCTGTTAAATCTGGATCAGTTAAACCTGGATCAGTTAAACCTGGATCAGTTAAACCTGGATCAGTTAAATCTGGATCTGTTAAATCTGGATCTGTTAAACCTGGATCAGTTAAATCTGGATCAGTTAAACCTGGTTGAAGGTAAGCCTGGCCTACGTAAACCTGGGTTATGTATAACTGGATTAGTTGAGCTGGATTAAGTCCAGATGGATGTTTGTTGCAGGGCTGAGGACTGAGGGGATCTTCAGGCGTTCGGTTCGGGTCCAGATCATCACAGACGTCCAGAAACTCTATAACCAGGGTGAGCAGGGTCTCCATGCCCCACCTGCAGGGGCTGAACAGAACCAGGTTCTGATTCTGAAGAGGGAATGTCTTTGATCATCGCCTGATGTTAAACTTTATTTTGAAGCTGGTTGTGAATCCTGCAGGAGGTCTGAGTCGATCCACATCAAAGTAAAAGTTTTCAGTTGGACAGAACTGGACCAGGATCAAATGTTGGTGTGACCTGCAGCTCTTATCGTCCTCCAGGGAAGCATGTGGACTTGGACCAGTACCAGGACGTCCACGTTCCTGCTGTGATCCTGAAGACGTTCCTCAGAGAGCTGCCAGAACCTCTGCTCACCTTCAGGGTCTACAACCAGGTCCAGGAGCTGCTCGGTGAGTCGGAGCAGCAACCGTCTGATTTCTGCTGGGTTCTGTCTGGTTCTGTGGTTCTGATCGTGTTCTGACGTGTCAGGTGTGGAGAGCAGCCTGCGGGCCTCCAGGTGCAAACACATCGTAGAAAGTCTCCCTGAACACAACTTCATCGTGGTGAAGTTCCTGCTGGCGTTCCTGCACGAGGTGGGTCTGAGGAGAAAGGTCACATGATCGGATTGTTTTAGGAAACAAGTGAAACTTCAGATCTATAATCGATGAATTTACTTTGACTGCAGACAACAAACAGGTGTGTGTTGCATTCAGGTGTCTCAGGAAAGCATTGTTACCAGGATGTGTGCCTCTAACCTGGCGCGTCGCCTTCAGGTGTCTCAGGAAAGCGTAGTGAACAGGATGCACGCCTCTAACCTGGCGCCTTGCCTTCAGTTGTCTCAGGAAAGCGTAGCGAACAAGATGCGTGCCTCTAACCTGGCGCGTTGCCTTCAGGTCTCAGGAAAGCGTAGCGAACAAGATGCGCGCCTCTAACCTGGCGTGTTGCCTTCAGGTGTCTCAGGAAAGCATCGTGAACAGGTGTGCCTCTAACCTGGCGTGTTGCCTTCAGGTGTCTCTGGAAAGCATTGTGAAATGCCTCTAACCTGGCGTGTTGCCTTCAGGTGTCTC
>JBBPBX010057086.1:0-22551 GCA_038048925.1 Garcialebias charrua | reverse complement strand
AAAGAGGAACTATTACCCCACTGTGAAACGGTAGCTCCACCCCAAGACAAGATTTTAAAAAATGCAACAAAGTGGGTGTGTCAAGAGGCACTACTGCCTAAAGGAGGGGAGGAGGTGGGGGGTTAGAGCGAGGAGGTGTGGCCAGGACGAGAGACCGTCACATGCAGCTAGCATTAGCATAATTTATGCAACATGAGTTACGTTAGTGAGGTGGAGGACTTTGAGGTGGAGGACTTTTCACCCCCTCCCTCACCAGAAGCAGAGAGAGACTTGGAGCACAGCTGCCCTGCCTGGGCTAATAAATATACTGCTAACCTGAAAATGGTATTGATAAGCGGTGCTTGTGCATTTATGTTACAGACTGTCAGTGAACGCACCGCGAGAGAGTGTGTGGCAAGCGCGTGACTATGAGACAGAAAGGAAAAGTGCAGAGAACGGAGCAATGAAGGGTTGTGCTGTATGAGAAAGTGTATCGTGCAGTTTAAGCAATAAAGCGACGGCAGCTCCAAAACAGTATGTTTATTAAGCGTGCAGTGAAACATCACACTCACAATGCTAATGCTACGTTGCTATCGCTCCCGATCTCTGCAGGGGAGTGGCTCTGCTTGAACCTTTTATACTCACACAGCAGAGGCTGTGACGACAGTGTACAAGACACGTCAGAGTGAACAGTCGTTGACCAATAAGAAAATTAGGCTGCAGTAGCACAGTTCAACCCATAGGATTAGTATAAACACGTTTTTAGACCAAATATTGCCGATTTAAACAAATACGCACAAAAACATGAAAATTAACACAGACATAGTGCTATACAACATTTTACACACATTCTAGAGTTTATCAGATAAAAAAAGTTGGTTTTTTTAAGTTCCTCTTTAAAACAAGTTTTTATTGTTTCTAGGATATTATTCAAGGGTATTTTTTTCAATAAAATAATTTTGGAAAATTGAAGGTGCATTGTGACCTAGGACAGTGTCGCTTATAAAACTAAATCGGAATCTGCAGGTCAGAAGTTTTAGAAATCGGTAGAAAACTGAAATCAGTGCACCCCTAGTAAGCACTAAACCATCATATGTATTATTTTGAGTGTTTATAACTACTAATGTTTGTAACACTACTGTATTACTGTGGTGATAAATATAGAAATATTCAAAATCACCATTTAATCTGGGTCTATATTCCAGATTCTGAAATGTGATGTGTGGATTTTCTGAATAAAGACCACCAACGTTCACATTTAACTGATTTTAATTACTCACATCGATGACATATTAAACTCCAAACAGAAAATATAAGAATACTGTATAGTAGTACTGTATTGATTGGGCGGGGTTTTGTGTGATGTGGCAGTTTTTAACATTTTTTTGAGCTGGAAAAACTCGACTCTATCTGGCAACACTGCGCGGCGGAGATCTTGATCTCGCTGCCAGCAGCGGGTGAAACGGCACGAAGACACCGCTGAATCCACGGAGCGAATGTGTTGAAGATCCAACCTAGAAGTATCTTCACCGAGGTGTAAAACCGTGGAGACAGCGGGTCCAACAGACTGGAGGAAGCTGTGGAGAAATATCGGGTCTTTTTGAAGGAATAATCTCAGATTACGAAGAGGAACTGTCGAGTTGGAGACAAAATGAGTTCAGGTTTGTTGTTTTCATTCAGTATCAGACGATGTTAGCTAGCTGTGGTTTCTAGGTAGTTAATGGATTTAGCTTTTTATCTCAATTTTTAATCTTGTTGTCTGTGTTTTTAACTTAGCATGCTAACGAAGAAAGAGATGGACAGCTTCCACAAAGTAAAATAAAGAGATCAATAGGCTGTTTTTGATACTTAGTTTGGACACGTCTTGTCCCAACTAATGTTAAGGACAACACAATAATTTTACACACGAAGCAGAGAAACTTATTCAGACTGTGTCTAAATTCAGGGCCTGTATGCTTCGTAGGCCGCAGGTGAAAACCAACAGTTCCACCACTGTTTTCTTAACAAATGTGCAAAAATTGATTCGAATTCATATTATAAAATGATTATTATTATTATTATTATTGTTATTATTATTATTATTATAAACAGGGTTGCCCAAACTTTTTCAGCATGCAAGCTACTTTTGAAATGACCAATCAAAGTAGTCTACCTACTACAGTACATGTATAAGTCCCCGTTTACACGAGAACAACCTCTGGAAACATTATTATTATTTTTTCAATGTTTATTGGGTAATAAATAAAAAATGAGCAAGTTTACATGAAAAAAATTCTGTAGTTTCCATGTCAGTCGGGTTGCCAGATAAGAAATTATGAACTACTGTATAGTACAGTATTATAAAATGATAGTATTTTGGCCTAAACTGTCATGTGCTGAGTAAAGATATTCTAAAATTCAATTCAGTTTATTTATATAGTGCCAAGTCACAAAATAAGTAATCTCAGGGCACTGAACAGAAACATTCATATATACAAAATAATAAGTTAACAGAAACATTCAAATAATAATTTAACACTATTTGTCTGAGGAGCAGACTCCATCGAAGAACTCTTGAGCAAGATGAAGTTTGTGCTGTGTTTCTTGAACATGTGCACAGAAAAGGAGGTGGTAAATAAGGCATTTTTAATTTTTCTGGCAACCCCAGGTTCAGCTGTATTCATTGTGCATGCAGCAACTGCATGATCATTCAGAGTCAGTTTATTATTGCCATTGTCAATTAACAGGATTCACAGACTAGGAACTTGCTTTGGCATAAAGGTGCAAATAAAAGATAAAAAAACATGTACACACAAACCAATACAGTACAATACAATACAATATTCAGAAAAAATGTGCAAATGGAGTAGTGCAGTTAAAATACTGTGATAAAGTGACCAAAGCAGAGTTATACAGTAACAGGATGAATGTTCAAGAGTCCGATGGCAGATGGGAAGAAACTTTTATGAATCAGAATATCTTTATTGACATTGCACCAAGGTACAACGGGAACATGTACGCACAGTCGTCCGAAAGATGGACTAAGGGGCCGTTTACACGGCGCGTATTTTGAGTGAAAACGCACCTTTCTCTCTGCGGTTCTGCTGATCATTTACATGACACCAGTAGCCCCCCTCTTTGAATCCGGAGGTTTCTGAATCCACCTTCCAGAGTGGAGGTTTTTCCCTGACCCCCCGTTGATAACATAAACATCTCCCGCCGAGCTTTTGTTTGAACCACATGCGCGCACGCACGCACGAGCAGACAGATGGCATCTATCAACAATGGCGGCGGACACACTGCATTCTGAACTACGATTGAAGGAATATATTTTGAGTCTCATATTTAATCAATCTACACCTGAATGTAGCTGCATCTGTGTTGTAAGAGACACAGTCTGATCCCGTTCTAATATCACTGCTTATTGAACGAGGCAAGCGGATATTTCACATGACATGCTGCACTATAACATACTAAATGTGCTAAATAATAACAAACATCTGTGCAAACCTCTGAGCTTGTGGAGCTTGCTTAGAAATGGCTTCCTCTTTGCACTGTAGAGTTTCAGCAGGCAACGGCGGATGGCGTGGTGGATTGTGTTCACTGACAATGCTTTCTGGAAGTATTCCTGAGCCCATTCTGTTATTTCCTTGACAGTGGCATTCCTGTTTGAGGTGCAGTGACGTTTAAGGGCCCAGAGATCACGAGCATCCAGTAGAGTTTTACGGCCTTGACCCTTACGCACAGCGATTGTTCCAGATTCTCTGAATCTTTTGATGATGTTATGCACGGTTGATGATGATAACAAAGTCTTTGCTATTTTTTTTTTTTTCATTCAACCTTTATTTATACAGGCTAGCCTCGTTGAGTCACGGGGACTCATTTACAAGAGGGACCTGTCTCACTCACACCAAACAACCATCCACTCTCTCACTCACACCTAGGGTCAATTTAGAGTCACCAATCAGCCTAACATGCATGTTTTTTGGTCTGTGGGAGGAAACCGGAGTACCCGGAGGAAACCCACGCATGCACGGGGAGAACATGCAAACTCCACCCAGAAAGGCCCCCGGACCGGGATTTGAACCGGCAACCTTCTCGCTGAGAGGCAGCAGCTCTACCAGTTGTGCCACCGTGCTGCCCATTTTACGCTGGGTAACACCGTTCTGGTATTGCTGCACTATCTTTCTGCACAACAACGGTGGAATTGGTGATCCTCTTACCATCTTGGCTTCTGAGAGACACTCACACTCTGAGAAGCTCTTTTTATACCCAATCATGTTGCCAATTGACCTAATTACCATATTTCCGGGTCTATAAGTCACACCTTTTTGCCTAATTTGCATGCCCTGTGACTAATAGAGATGTGTGACATGTTTATGGATCTTTCCCCATGTTTTCAAACCAAATTTTGACTCAGATATGACTGTTTTTCATTTTGGCAAATAATGGCGCAGTACCACTTTTGGCCGCTAGGGGGTGCAGTACCACTTTTGTCCGCTAGGGTACACGACCGTTCCCAGCTCATGTGTCTGACGGCAGCCTCCTCTGGTCGGACACACTCTGTCGCAGCCCGGCCTCCTGCTCTGGAGGTATGAACTACTGTTAGCTCAGTGTTTGTTAGCAAAATAGCTCAATGTTTGTTAGCTAAATAAGTCAAGAACCACAGGACAGATTTTTATCAAACTTACAAAAAGTAATCACTAGATGGACATTTACAAACTGTTAGCTGTATGAGACATTTGAGCTAAAATTGGATGTTTTATAACCGTAAATGTGTTGGCTTATAGCTCCGTATTTACCGTAAACGGGTACTATTTATCTAAATAACTAGGCGGCATGTAACGGTACACGTGGGTGTACCGAACCGTGTCGGTACGGCATGTTCGGTTCGGTCCACCTGTGTACCATTTCGGTTATTTTTTCACTTATTAAATGTTATTAACGGGAGAATATGTGCGCGTGGAACTAAATTTCCTGGGAGAGTTTCAGCACAGCGCTATTAACTTGAAGCACGCGCAGCATGCGTAACATTAGCAGCTTAGCATGCATCTCGTTGTTTGGGAACGTTATGGCTTTCTTGTTAGGACGAGCGCAAATCCAAAGCTGTGTGTCGACGTTGTTTCACAAGACTGGATCTGTAGCAGCAAACATCTAACGTTAACGCGCTTGAAACTACGTCATCCGAACGTGAACGAAGAAAAGCAGCTTGTTGCAGAAAGACCGCAGCTGCATTTAAACATCCTTCATCAGGTAACTCAGGTCGGTCCAGAGTAATAATAATAATAATAAACTTTATTTGTATAGCACTTTCCTACAATGCCTTGCATTGACCAAGGTGCTTAACAGGACAGAAAATATAAAAACCGGTACAATAAATCAGTGAAAATAGAATAAAAACAACAGCAATAAAGGAGGCAATGGAAATAAAAATGCTACATACTAAAATACCAAAGTAATAAAAGTTACACACTGAAAGCTTTTTTGAACAAGTGGGTCTTCAGTCTGGTTTTGAACAGAGTCAGATCAGAGGTGGCACGCAGCTCAAGGGGGAGGCTGTTCCAGGCTTTTGGGCCGGCAACAGAAAATGACCGGTCTCCCCATTGTTTGTACCTTGAGCGAGGCACCTCCAGCAGGTGTTGACTGGCAGAGCGTAAATCTCTGCTGGGCTGATGGACTTTCAAAAGTTCTGAGATGTACAGAGGTGCGAGTCCATTCAGAGCTTTGAAAACAAACAGCAGCAGCTTGAACTGTATCCTGAACTGAACCGGGAGCCAGTGTAAAGAGGACAGGACAGGAGTGATGTGTTCATATCGTGTGTTGGTCAAAAAGCGGGCGGCAGAGTTCTGTACAAGCTGTAAACGGGAGATGGAGGATTGATTAATACCAACATACAAAGCATTACAATAGTCAAGTCTGGAGGTCACAAAGGCACGGATGGCTTTCTCAAGATCACTACGGCTGAGGAGTGACTTTACTTTAGTCAAAGTCAACTTTATTGTCAGAACTGCAATATGTACAGGACATACACAGGACCGAAATTGCGTTTCTCTCAATCCCTCGGTGCAACAGTAACCATCTAAACACTAAACACTAAAACATTTAATAAACATAAGCATAAAATAGTAAAAGTGTAACACTGTCCTGAGTTTTTTCATAATAGTATAAAAGTATGAAAATTTACACCAACACTGAAACACCAAACACCCCTAAAACACCAAACACCCAATGAACATAAGCATAAAATGAAATAATAAAAGTGTAATACTGTCCTGAGTTTTTGCATAGTAGTATAAAAAGTATATCTATAAAATAAACTGAAGGTTCTAGCATTGACATTTGCAAAGAGTGGCACAGCAGCATATAAGTTAATGTACACAGTATATGTATGAGGTATATGTACACAGTATATGTATGAGGTATTTTAGAGAGCAGACGGAGCTGAAAGAAGCTGGTCTTGACAACAGAACTGATCTGTTTATCAAACTTTAAGTTGGAGTCAAGCTGCACTCCAAGATTTCTGACCACCGGGTTGAAGTGGGGGAGGGGAAAACCAACACTGGGACTGGGAAGGATGTTGCTGGTGTCATCAGGTGCACCAAATAAAATGCATTCAGTTTTATCTGTGTTTAGGTGGAGGAAGTTTTGAGAGAGCCAGTGCTTAATGTCATTTAAGCAGTTGACAAGAGTGTTTGAACTGGGTGAGGGGTTGGGAGTGACTGGCAGATAGATTTGTAAATCATCTGCATACATATGAAAAGACAGATTATGACGTGCAATGATTGATCCTAATGGCAGCATGTAAAGAGAGAAGAGGACTGGCCCCAGAATGGATCCCTGTGGTACGCCAGAGGTCAGAGGGGTTGATGAAGAGGAGGACAGATCACCTATCATGACAGAAAAGGTTCTCCCGGTTAGGTAAGATCTGAACCATTCTAGCACAGCTCCCTGGAGGCCAACCTGCTGAGACAAACGGTTGATTAGTACCTGATGGTCGACGGTGTCAAAAGCTGCTGAGAGGTCTAACATCACCAGCAGAACAGGGTTTTTTGCATCCAGAGACAGAAGAATGTCATTCTGCACTTAAAGCAGTGCAGATTCAGTACTGTGACGGGCTCGAAAACTAATAACACAAACTGTAGGAGTTTTTAAAGCTCTGGATCTACATCTGAATGTTTTGTATGCGCGGGCTTTAAAGTTCTTGAGCGACGCTCCATCTATCCATCCATCCATCCATCCATCACTTCAACACTTCAGCCAAAAAGTTCAGAACTTTATGAAAAAGTTAAAACTGATATTGTCAACAAGCCCTGGATCTGATTAAAGCCCTGCCCTGGTGATGATGATGATGATGATGATGATGATGATGACCGAGAAATTCACCCAGCTCATAACAACCGTTCAAGAAGAGGTATTGTTCTTTTATTATTATTATTATCTAATTAATATTTTTTATTTAAAATCATAATCTTATTAACTTTTTTTTTTTTACCTCTTTGTGTTTTATTTCCAGTCTGGGACAGAGATAGCAGCTGTCTTCTTCCTCTTCAGCGAACTCCACCAGATCACCTGCAGCTAAGAAGTGTGTGATGACTGAACTGCGATCTTTTCCAAGGACCTGTCCCAACTGGGGGAGCAGGTCCAAGAAGAGGTTGTTGTGAGTAATGAGGACAAATACAGCCACACTGCTGCTACTGTTGTTACCGAGATGATTTTCTCCACCTCTGGAGATATTCACTGCAACTAGATCTGTGCTTTTAGCAGAAAATGTGGACAAGTTGGTCTTTTTGGACAAAAACTTTAAACTTAAAGTGCATGTTTCATGTTAGTTTTTTTGGCAGAAACATAATATTTAGAGGTAATAAAGTAATTTTGATAATCCTCGCTGCTTTCCAAATTAATACCAATAGCCTTACAGACACAAATCAGGGGGAAAAAACTGAGCCTAAAAAAAACGTGCGGTTTTGGAGTCACGTGACACGTGACGAAAGTGGAGGGGGCGTCATAGTCGGAAGTTGTTGTTTTGTATTGAGTTGTATTGAAGCGAATAAGGTCCAACAATGGTTAATATTTGTGTGTGCGGGGGTTGTTCGAACTCCAGTTTGTCTGGACATCGATTTCCTGCACCAAAAAAACCCAGCTTTCAGAGCTTGGGTGAGGTTTGTCCGGATGAAAAGGCAGGATTTGACCAACAGAAGCGTCACGAACAACTCCGTGAATTGACCGCATTTGTCAGGAAGATAATAATAATAATAATAATAATGTCATATTTTTGTCATCTGTGCATGTTTCCATACATAGACGAAATTTGACTCTGCATTTAACCCAATCACCAGCAGGTGGCAGCGGGCAGCTATAGAAAGCGCAGATTACAACGACAGCGACCTGAACGAACACAGGATTGACTTCAGAAGTAAGGACATGAATATAATTTATTAATCTTTTGGTTGAAAGTGATTTAGGTTAGGAGGCGCTATAAATTACGAAATATACAGAGCTAAACTGCAGCTAGGTCCACCCGGTTGCGTCTTAAAAAATTAATAAAAAATCGAATTTCATCTCAAATGTGTTGTACAAGCGATCGTTTAGTAAATAAGCCCTTTATAATTACACTCTGAAAGCAGAAAAAATATCCACTGAGTGGTTTAGGAGATATAAATTACTTTAGATGGAACAAAAAACGATGCTAATTTTATGCTAGCGCGACCGTGTTGCATGTCTTAAAATTTTTTATAAAAAATCGAATTTCATCTCCAAAGGTGGGCACAGACCGATAGAGAGCGCTAAAGCGCTAATCCGCTTACAGTGGACCTAAACATTTTTATCAGCGTTACAGCGGAGTTACTAACTTTTATAATTCATAAGCGGATTTGTGCTATTTTTATTTAAAATGCAGTACCACTAATAACTAATTATCTATCAGTAAAAACGAAAAAAAAAACTTATTTACAGGCTCTTATGCTGGCTCCGTAACTGCTTGTTTACTTTTCCCCCCTTGGTGAGGGAGCAGAGAGGAGGGTCGGAGGGGGGGGGGAGCAGAGGGGAGGGAGGGTCGGAGGGGGGGAGGGAGCAGAGGGGTGAACAGACGTGGATCTATTCTACCATGTAGGCAAATGAATGGCCCGCCCCGGCCAGTCACCTACTAACATTGCTGCTGCTTGTTAATGTACATTTAACATAAAAATAATTATAGTTACGATGAAAACAATCATTAAAAAACGCAATACAAAAACCGGTCGATTTCTGTATCCCCCCCTACTAAAAATGGACTATTCCATCTTGACATCTTCCGGGTCAGAGGTGAACTCGGATGCTAACGATTATGGCTAGCTGGTGCGCTGGGTCTTTTCATAAATCCGCAGAGAACCCCGCTGTTTCAAGCCAAATTAACGCGGCCGGAGGATTCTATTGTGTGTTCTGTGTCCACCACGCGACGGTGAGTCGTTAGTTTTATGTATTTGGGTTGCTTTTTATGTATAAATGCGGTGGCGAGACGCCCGTGTATTTGAGATTTAAAAGTGGTGTTAGGGATTAAAGATCATTCTCTTTTTTGTTAATTTCGTGGCCGAATAGAATATATGTACGTAAAGTATTAAATAAATCCTTTGATTTTTGTAATTTCATCCTCTTAGGATCATTTTAGTTACTTTTCATTAAATCTGTTGACTGCCTATAGAATTTTGGAATTGGTTTAATTTATTTTTCGGTTGCGCAACAAAAATAAATTACTATTTGTTTTTTGAAACAATATTGAATATAAATAGCGGTTTAAATTAGCTTCCCCTAATTTTCATAAGACATTTGTGCTTTTGAAATTGTGGACCTAAAAAAATTAATAAGCGTTTTAGAAGTTGTGGAACTAATTTTTGATTAGCGTTGCCCACCACTGTTCATCTCAAATGTACTATACAGGCAATAGTTTAGTAAATAAGCCCTTTATAATTACACTCTGAAAGCAGAAAAAATATCCACTGAGTGGTTTAGGAGATATAAATGACTTTAGATGGAACAAAAAACGATGCTAATTTTATGCTAGCGCGACCGTGTTGCATGTCTTAAAAAATTAATAAAAAATCAAATTTCATCTCAAATGTGCTATACAGGCAATCGTTTAGTAAATAAGCCCTTTATAATTACACTCTGAAAGAAAAAAATATCCACTGAGTGGTTTAGGAGATAAATGACTTTAGATGGAAAAAAAAACGATGCTAATTTTATGCTAGCGCGACCGTGTTGTTAAAAATTAATAAAAAATGGAATTTCATCTCAAATGTGCTATACAGGCAATCGTTTAGTAAATAAGCCCTTTATAATTACACTCTGAAAGCAGAAAAAATATCCACTGAGTGGTTTAGGAGATATAAATGACTTTAGATGGAACAAAAACGATGCTAATTTTATGCTAGCGCGACCGTGTTGCATGTCTTAAAAAATTAATAAAAAATCGAATTTCATCTCAAATATGCTATACAGGCAATCGTTTAGTAAATAAGCACTTTATAATTACACTCTGAAAGCAGAAAAAATATCCACTGAGTGGTTTAGGAGATATAAAAGACTTTAGATGGAACAAAAAACGATGTTAATTTTATGCTAGCGCGACCGTGTTGCATGTCTTAAAAAATTAATTAAAAATCGAATTTCATCACAAATATGCTATACAGGCAATCGTTTAGTAAATAAGCCCTTTATAATTACACTCTGAAAGCAGAAAAAATATCCACTGAGTGGTTTAGGATGGAAAAAGTAATTGTTTAGGGAGCTAAGGCTTATGTAGTTAAATCCATCAGTGGTGTAATTAATGCTGTATCTCTATATTTAGGCTATATGTAAATATAAACTATTTTTAGCTTTAGGTAGTATATATCTAGAAGTTATTTGGCTAGATATTTGATGTAATAGTCAGAGATGACATACTTATGTCAAAACAACTTTGTAATCTGTCGCCTCCTCCTGGTGCGATGCCATATCTTTCTTAGCTAAAGCAGGAATGAGTCCCTCCTGTGATGTCACTTCCGGTTTACTGCTGAGGGCACTATTTTTAGACAGAGTAGCGCAAGTACCCCTCGCTGCAGCATGCAGTAAGGGGCGGGATCGTGCCCGAGGGACGAGCCATACCATATATGGAAGTAGCGCCATTGCACTCCGGAAATAAAGGGGGCGCCATTTCCTATACCAGCCTTTTAGAAAATACAGTTAAAAAAACGCACAGAAATGAACAATCCATCAGTAAATACACTAACAACACAAGAAAACTTATAACTATTGAAACTGACTACTGATTTATTAATTTTTAGGCTTTGTTCTATGGATTAAGCACTTCTTATTAGTTATTTCATTTAAAAAAAGGTTGAAAAAATGAGTGATCTTTACAAATCGGCATATGGACAGAAAATGACATGGTATGTTATTTATGAAATACAGTAGCCTAGGCTGTATACTGTACTATGTTGGATCTCTTTTCATGAAACGTGTATTAAGCCTACAAAGAAAGAAGAGTTGTGCAGTCTTAGTGTTTGGATCACAAAACACAAAGTAGCCTGGTATCAATCTTAAATTTCTTTTGCAAATGTCATAACAAGGGTAAACTTAATTCAAGTTTGAAATTCCACTCTTTTGTAAGACTCGAAAAGAAGGTCATATTTTTTAATAGGTAGCTTTTTATCCAACTGATTGTTTTCTTCTCAGTGTTGAAGGAAAGTCAGAGTTACTGTTATGAATTGGTCATTAAAGTGCTGAATGTTATCATGATCAACAATTAGTTGTGTGTTGTATGTGTTCAGGTATGTATCTACCTACATGAAATCATCAATTCAATCAGAAATAACCACACTAAAAACTATATTACTATTTACCTAATAAAAGACTACACAATGTGTAGTGTCTTTAAAAGTCAATAGTAAACTACCCCAAGACATTTCTTCACTACCATAAATAGAACCATTCTACTTTATGAAATAATTTTTTTAAATCAGGATCTGTTGTTCTCAGGCAGGTTTGAATGTGGTGAGAAAATTTATAAATAACTTTCCAGTAGGCTATTACAGAACCCTTTTACCAAATTCTGATATCAGCAGTCGATATTCACCTCTCATGTCGTTTCAGTACAGATCTTATGAGGAAAATTAGCTATGCCAGAAACTGTTTTTAAATAAACTCTTACCATTTGAATATCAGAATCAGGTTTATTGGCCAAGTATGTTGACACACACAAGGAATTTGTTTCCGGCTGTTCGTGTCTCTCTAGAAAGTGTCTCTCTAAAAATGCTAAAAACTATACAGATACTTTACATTAAAAAAAAACGTACAAATAATACACAAAATACATAAGGATTCACATCACATGGGGGTTGTGAATGGGTTGGGGGTCACGCTGATGGATGTCTGATGATCAGCTGTTGATGATGGTGATGGCCTGGGGGAAGAAACTGTTCTTGTGTCTGACAGTCTTAGTGGACAGAGATCTGTAGCGTCTGCCAGACGGGAGAAGTTGGAACATGTTGTGACCCGGGTGTGTGGAGTCTGTGATGATTTTTCCAGCCCGTTTCCTGGTTCTTGCGTGGTACAAGTCCTGAATGGAGGGCAGTGAAGCCCCAATGACTTTCTCAGCTGTCCTCACTGTTCGCTGCAGCCTGTTCCTGTCCTGCCTTGTGGCTGCTCCAAACCAGACTGTGATGGATGTACACAGGATGGACTCAATGACTGCAGTGTAGAACTGGATCAGCAGCTCCTGAGGCAGGTCCAGCTTCCTCAACTGGCGTAGGAAGTACAGTCTCTGCTGGGCCTTTTTGAGGATGGAGGTGATGTTGTGCTCCCACTTCAGGTCATGTGAGATGGTGGTTCCCAGGAACCTGAAGGACTCTACCGTAGACACGGGGCTGTTGAAGATTTTGAGGGGCAGCAGTTCTGGGGGGTGTCTCCTGAAGTCCACTCTCATCTCTACTGTCTTCAGTGTGTTCAGCTCCAGTTTGTTCAGGCTGCACCAGGACATCAGTCGTTCCACCTCCTGTCGGTACGCAGACTCGTTGTCATCACTGATAAGTCCAATGACTGTAGTGTCATCTGCGAACTTCAGGAGTTTAACAGACGGGTCATTAGAGGTGCAGTCATTGGTGTATAGAGAGAAGAGCAGTGGAGAGAGCACACAACCCTGAGGGGCACCAATGCTGATGGACTGTGAGGAGGACATGATTTTCCCCAACTGCACCTGCTGCGTCCTACCTGTTAGGAAGCTGGTGATCCACTGACACATGGCAGGAGAAACAGTGAGCTGGGAGAGTTTGGTGGAGAGAATGTCTGGGACAATAGTGTTAAATGCTGAACTAAAATCAAGAAACAGGATTCTTGCATAAGTCCCCGGGTGGTCTAGATGTTGCAGGATGAAATGCAGTCCCATGTTGACTGCATCATCCACTGACACAAATATGATGGCAGATTACCATTCATTGGATCAAAATTGATCATATCTAAACACACATGCAATCTTTAATAATTCCTATTAAAACCAATGACATATAGTCTAGAGGTCCAGAATTTTATTCGACAATGTAGACAGATAAATGGACCATCTGCTGAAATGGTGGGCTTGTCATTTCTTCGCCAGAGACTGTCCATGCTGAGAAAGCTCTCCAGAGGTCAATGAATAGTTCATCAATAATGAACTGTACAGACAGCGGCAACGCTGTTAGCTGTTAAAGCTGAATGTGGTAACACAAGGTCAGAACATCACTGAAACTCAGTTTTATATCGACAACCATTGCTTTTTATTTCATTGATGAAGAAGAGTTGTTTTATCATGACCTCTCAACCCCACTGGTCATGATTCCTCCTGAACTGAACACTGTTCTGAAAAAGCTTTCTCAGAGTCAAGTTATATAACTTCCATTAATATGTCCTTGTTCTGCAGATAATGCTGACATAACTGGTTAATGTTTCTTTGAATCATCTAAAAAACAAAAGTCATAAAATTTTTGTGACATGATTTTCCTTTGTAAATGTATTGTATATTATGCAACCTGAATATTTATCTGAGCCGTCATTCATTTTAACCTCCAGTGTACTGTAGGAAAAATGCGTTGTTCAAAATGGTATGTCCGAATAAACTGGAATCAGCTGGATTTCTTCTTTTGAACTTTATTTTCAATCTTCTGACTCCAATCAGGTTCATCCAGCACTCAGCAGCACAGGCCTCAGTAAGATCTTGGGCTGAATCAAAGCTGCTCTGAGCAGAGACTCTGCCAAACACTGACAACTTCTTTCTACTATAATAATGAATTGACCTTATAATGTACATCTCTTCCTGGTTACACCCGTGGAGGTGTTACCCTTTATGTGTAGTGTGTGAATGTCTGTAAGTGCAAAGTGCTTTGTGGTCCGGAGGGACTTGATAAAGCTCTGTATAAGTTCAGTCCATTTACCATTTTACAGCAGACGTCAGAACGTAAATCATTTTGTTTAGGTTAAAGAAAGAACACATGATAAGACACACACCAACTCTGTCTGTTTTAACCTTAGGCTGAAATGATCAGAAAGTATAAGATACAATACTGAATCTAATTTTCAATTAATTACAAAATTTCCTTTAGTACACTGTTTATTGTCAAACTGTTTTCTTTCACTCATGGAGCAGATAAAAATAATGCAGCATATGTGTGTGTGTTGAAGCCATTGTATTGAACATGTGAAAATATCTTCACTCCAAAAGATTGCTTTTGCTATAAGCAGCAGTGACCCTGACATATAATTTTTGGATATTTTTGACTACTCCCAATTGAATGCAAATAAGACTGGAAGAATTCAGTTCTGCTTTATATATGTATACATTTGTAAATAAATTTACTATAACGAAAAAGCTGGTGTGTTTGAGTATTCAATGCTTATGTGAATATATTCAGTAAACTATCAGTGAACAGCAAGTATGTAATGCAGAGCATCACCTTTTCTGGTTGTCCTCCATTTCAAATTAAAATACAAATATTTCTTAGTGAATGTGATCATATGGAAGACATGCTGCCAGTACACATCTACAATGAGGAATTTTTCAACCAAAAATTTGTAGTGGCATGGCAGTTTTAATTTTGACACAGAAGAATGATTTACAATCTTTACAAAGTTGCTATGACTTTTTAAACCTGAAATAAAAACAATGTACAACAAAACATAAGAGACAATTTATTTGAGACCATTTGATTTTAAATGTTGTATTCCAACAAAATTGTTTTCCTTTAGCATGTCAGCAAAAATTTGTAACAAGCCATTTACAAAACTTAACTATAAATTTATTTGAATTGAAAGTACAAGACTCCATGTGTGATCTTTTATAACAGCGGTACATTGATTTTACATTTAGGCCTACACTTTTTCTTACCATTTTGGATTTCCACATTCAGCTTGTGATTTGTTTTTTTGATTAAAAACAAGCTTCCTTCTATAATTTAGTGTGTGTGTATTTTATATGTATATACACACACACGACAATATTTATATGAAATACTCTGTTATCTACTTGTCATACATGTACATTGACAGCTCTGACAAGATGTCATAATACTGTACTTGTACCTCTGTTACATACTTCTGAAAGTGGGCATATTGCCTTCATTTATATAGCCTACATCAATGGTTAAAACATAGTAACTCTGAATGTATACAAATAAAAATATAACTGTTAAGTAAAAAATTGAAATTATAGGATATTTTCCATAAGTGTGGAAATGATGCTATGCGAAAGAAAAGTAAGTAGAGTAGGTCAACAGAGCAATAGCAAATGGGAAATTGTAAATGTATACAATGTTTAAACACATTCAGTTAAGTCAAAGTCAACTTTATTGTCAGAACTCCAATATGTACAGGACATACACAGGATTGAAATTGCATTTCTCTCAGTCCCTCAGTGCAACAGTAACCATTTCAACACTAAACACTAAACAATTAATAAACAAGCATAAAATGAAATAACAAAAGTCTAGTACTGTCCTGAGTTTTTTTGCATAGTAGTTTTTCATAGTAGTATAAAAGTATAAAAAGTTTCACCAACACCAAAACACCAACATTTAATAAACATAATCATAATATGAAATAGAGTGTAATACTGTCCTGAGTTTTTTCATAGTAGTTTTTCATAGTAGTATAAAAGTATAAAAAGTTTCACCAACACCAAAACACCAACATTTAATAAACATAATCATAATATGAAATAGAGTGTAATACTGTCCTGAGTTTTTTCATAGTAGTTTTTCATAGTAGTATAAAAGTATAAAAAGTTTCACCAACACCAAAACACCAACATTTAATAAACATAATCATAATGAAATGCAGTGTAATACTGTCCCGAAGTATAAAGTATAAAAAGTATTTCTATAAAACAAATGAAGGTTCTGGCATTTGACATTTGTAAAGAGTGACATAGCAGCATGTGGGGTTAATGTACACAGTATATGTATGAGGTAGTTGATATTTGTATAGAGACAAAGTGGCATTACACAATAAGGCTAATAAAAAGAATATATACTGTATATCAGCAGTAGTGTAGATATAAAAAGTCTAGATGTAAACAGTAGTAATAAATGTAAACAGTAGTATTAAATGTCAACAGTGAATGTAAACAGTAGTATGACTATAGGCAGTAATGTAATACAACCATTAGTGCAAATATAAGAATTAGTGCAAACTGAATGAGCACATGACCGTGAGTTGAGTGATTGACCCGTATTGATGACACAGAGTCCAGTGTTAAAAACTTTGTGTTGAGTGGTAATGTGTGAAAGTTTTTTTGTGATTAAGGCAGTACAAGTGGGAGGAAGGGCAGAGCAGGCAGAGTGTTAAGCATCCTGACTGCCTGATGAACAGAGCTGTCTCAGTCTGCTGGTTCGAGCCTGGACCGAACCAAAGACATTTCATAACTGACAGTCCAGGCAGTGGCCAGCTTTACCGTCAGAGTAGTAGCGGAGGTACCCCCCTCGTCTTCCATTTCCTGTGTAGCCCACACAGTCTTTGTACACTCTCTGGCAGGAAGAACATGTTATCACAGCAAAGGGTTTTCTGTGTTCTGCCCTGTAAGATGCTGAGAATTTACTCCAGTTGACCTCCCCTGTAAATGATAATTTTAATGTAGGTAAAATGTAATTTCATGTTTTAAGTGAAAACAAGTAAAAACATCATTACCATCCAGCCATGCAAAGTGGGCCTTCTTCCTGAAAACTGGATCAGACACAATAGATCGAAACCGCTTGCAGGTCAATGCCAAAGTGAGGTAAGCAACATCTCCCTCTGTTAGGACCACCTCTTGGAGCACAGCCTCAAGTACATGCGAAGGCATCTGAAAAACACCCCAATTGTGCATTGTAAGAACATCAAAGAATGAACAACTATATGTATAAGAATTCATCTTACCTGTAAAATTGGTGGCATTTGTTGCACCTGCAAAGTGAAGACCACAAAAAACAACACACACACACCACACACACACACACACACACACACACACACACACACACACACACACACACACACACACACACACACACACCTGAAATTCACAAGTACAAGTGACAATTCTTAATTATGGATGGTGTGACCAACCTCAAGATCTGGCTGGGTTGTTCGTGCATAGGTGTGGTCATCAGCACAATGACTCTGGCAAAATACATATTTATACATAGTTTCTTAAAACCTAAAATAAAGACCAGTACCTAATTGATTCAATCCTTGATTGTTGGATCATGATTTTCTTTCAAACAAAAAACTTAGTGCAACTGTGCATGGCAAATACACTTACTAACAATTACATTTTTCAAAACTATATCTTACCTTACATTTTCTCCTGGCTTCAACCATTTCATCATTTCTCTTCCTCTTTCTCTCTCTTCGTAGCCGTTCCCTAGATCTTTCAAAATCACAAATGAAGTCTTTACAGAAATACTACCATTCATGTAATGCCACATAGAGAGGCCAATTATTGTCCTTACTTCACAGGGAAGTTTGTCAAGATAAGTATGCACCACCACCTTCGTATAGTCATCATATCCATCTGCAGATATTACAGGTCAAAGTTTTGTGACATAACATCAAACCATGAAGCACTCAATCCTGTGTGTGCCCTTACCTCAGTGAAATCAAAAGGTGCTCCCATCACAAAGTACAGTGCATACTGTTAAGAAAAATGTGATTACTTGTATACAACCCACAAAACAATACGGATATGCTGAGTGGAAGCAACTTACCATCACTACAAACATTCCACAGTTGTTGGACAGTCCTTGTTTCGGCAATCCCTGTGGAATTTAAATGAAAAACTGTTTATTACTATAACCAACAAGAAAATACACATAACTATCAATTCATGTACCTCAAGGACAAATGCTTATTTTCCCTAACATCCCTGCCCCTACAAACATCTCACCTTGACATCATTGGCAACAAATTCTGTCCATGGTCCAGAAGCCAGATGAAGACAGACCCCTCTGATGTGGAATAATGCAAAGTTTTCAATGTATTAATAGACAATGTTAATAACTGAAAAAAAAAAAATGAATAAATAACCGAACAATAAAAGAATGATGTGAGACAGAACATGATGGCTCAGCTTTAACCCATTCCATGTGAAAAGTAAGATGCATAACAAATTTTGATATTTTGGGCGAATAAGTGTTACCCACAAATAAATTTCACAGTTACTAATGAAGTAACTGAAGTATTTTGTTACACATAGCCTAAAGTAAGATTAATGCTGAACCTTATCCTCTGGCCAACAGACCCGGACATCTGAACTCGGAACACATGCCATTGTCCAACTCATTCTAATAAAACCTTAATGTTTCGATGTGGTTTTCATCTCTGAAGCCAGTTCCACAGATAGAGTCCAGGTAGAAAATCTCTCTTTGTGTAGGATTCAGAATCTGAAAAAACGTGTGACTGATGATGAAAAATACTACAGAGGAATGTACGGGCCACCAGATGTAAGGGGTTACAAGGGGGTCAGTTTAATACTGACCTCCTTTTTACCTTAATTTACTTATTCAGATTGAATAGTAATTTCACGGATTCTCTTCTTTTTCAGTTTATTCAATATCTCTGTGATCTTTATGATGGATAAATAAACAGAGCCATTAAGTGACAAAGACGTTAACTTAGTTTGATATGTCAAAGAGACACTATCATTTATTTAAAATAAATCAACTAAATTAACACCATTACACTTGATTGACATGATTTCACTTTCTTTCAAATTAATACGTCAGCACACTTAAATTTAACACAACAGACATAAATATTGGATGTTAACATATTTAGTCTGTGGGCATTTCAGCTTAAAATAGTTTCCAGCTTAGATTGAGAGGGAAAGGGAAAAGGAGGAATAAGAGGTTGGAGAGATTAAGTTATTTATCTCGAGTGTAACCAGAGATGACACTTTCCATCCGACTTCGGCTAAATCCCAGGTACGTTTGTAAACAGCTCTTTACCTTTTGACGATGCGTCTGATAAAGATATCACCAGCCTCCCAGGTGCACAGAGTCCTTCCGGCCCTCGTACGTCTGAACTGGTCGTTTACTTCCAACGTCTCCTCGGATCCGCGTCAGCCGTCAGAAACATGTGGCAGCTTCTGGCCGACTTCAAGACGAGATGTTTCTCAAAGAAAGTTCATTAGGAACTTTGGAGCTTTTGCTCGGGGAACTGGATGGAGGCGTCCATCAGTTCTAGCTGACAAGTTAGTCTTTGGCTCTTGACCAAGCTTGACCAGCTGCAAGGCAGAGAGCTTTCAGGTCTCTGTCCATTCAAACTCTCTGTCCATTCAAAGACTAAGTAGACTCATAACAGCCTGTTATCAGTCCTTAGCTGAAGACGCCGGTCGTTAGCTCTTGACCACACGTGTCCAGCTCTTGGGAAAGTTCACATCTCTTGCAAGTTCCCAGCAACTCTGAAGCCTTTAGCAAAAGCTTAGACTAGTACTTAAGGAAGGACCAGTCGAGGAGTTCATTTGTCTTATCAAACCCAAGGTTACAAGCAGCAGCAGAGAGAAATGTTTAGGAAAAAGATAGATAAAGCTGGAGCCCTGCTCATGAGACTGTCTCTGAGTTTCTAAACAAAACCGTCCGGTCTCTGTGACCCGAAGGCTTCACCTTTAAACACAGCAGTGAACACAGTTTAACTCTTACAGAATGACACAGCTTAAAAGCACACATCATGAAAATGACAAAAGTTATTCTTTTGATCACATCAGCCTAAAATCAAAGATAGAAATAGTCTCTTTTGGTGACTATATTTATCAGATTACAGCTTAATGAATGATTTTGTAGTAAATGTCTTGCTTTACTGAGAGGTCAGTAAAGGTCATCACTGGACAGTTCAAAACCCTAGTTTGACCCTGAGTAGGTCCATTACAGGAAGAAATACTGAAATGAAGTCTACCAACTAATGCATAAAAATAAAGCTTGATAATACAATAAAATTGTTACTAACACATAGCGTCCAATGTCCAGGACGCAATACAGGAATCAGAATCCAATTCAGATTTGATGCCTGCGACTGAAATTGACAAAAAAAAAATGAAAATATTATCGTAAAACTGACAGCCAAAGCAGATAGTGTATTGATAAAGATTGTTCACTGGGAGATGTAGTGTTGGATCCTTTGAAAGAGGTGGAAACCAGGTTTGGACTACATGACTGTTTCCTGCAAAAACTTGAACACCCTGGACAGACGGGAACAAAAAAAATAAAAAATTACACCTGTTCACAGTTCTCGTATGTCTTTTAATACTTTATGCTTACTTAAAGGAGAAATGAAAAGTGTTTTTAAGCTAATAGTAGTCTAATGAAAAGCATAAAATAAGCTTGTTGAGAAAATTTCACAAGTCAAAAATGTCATCCTAACTCAAATTTAGACTTTGCAAAGTGAAAAAATTCTCATCTGGTGTTTTTGACCCCCCTCCCTCTGCTTGCTCTCCGTCCCCTGAATATGACATAGGCAGTGCAATGGTCGTCCCTCATACAGTAATATTAGTGTGTGTATCTAGTATTTTTTCAACTTTCATCATTTTGTAAACCGCCCCCTAGCTTATAGACTGTAGTTATGTTATCATTCACAAGAGTTTGTATATATTTTTTGTTTATGTAGTGTTTTGTAGTTCTGTTTGTGTTAATAAAAAAAAAAATCTAGTAGTGGACAAAAAGGTTTCAGTGTGTAGCAATTAGGGATGCAGCAAAAAAAATCTATTTTTTAAAGAATCAAGATTCTTAGTCCTGGCGATTCAGAATCGATTCTAAAAGCCCCAAAATAGATTTTAAAACTTTTTTAAAATTTTATATTGTATTTTTACCGCTCCTGTGCATTCGGCCGCTGTAGAATTTTGGCCGTGTAGGGCCACCGTAGTTAGTTAGCCAGGCAGCTCCCAATGGAGCCTGCTAGCAAGGAGGGAGACCCTGCATGTTTCAACTTGCTCCTTCATCTTTAAAAATCATTTTAGATCCTACTACCGTATGTTCTGTGGAATACAGAGCTTAACAAGACATTGGTAACTGTTTCAGGACATTTTCAACACCCCCACTTCCATGTTAGCATACTGCGCTAGCATGCTAACGTTAGCATACGGCGCTAGCATGCTAACGTTAGCATGCGAAGGCTATTCGTATTTCCAGGATAGAAATGCCCATTAATGCACTAAATCACCAAACTGTTTTTGACAAACTTAAGTGATATCCTTCGGATTCAAAAAAGTATTCTGCTTCCATTTTAAATGACAGACAAGAGGACAGTAATGATGGGTTTATAGCTTCAGTGTTATTGTAAGATAGCAAAGGAGGTCTTAATTGTGTCATAAAAGTGCGTCCAGAAAATTACTACAGAAATCACTGCACTTCGGCATGTAGCAGGAAAAATGTAAAAAAACTATTTCTTTAAGCTACTGACTTGAAAAAAGCATACTAAGTATGTTTATGTGTGTTGTTTACTATATGAAATTCTTGTTATATCGATTTTTTCAGATTTGATTACATTTCTCCTTTAACATCCATTAGGAAGGCTTACAAAAATTGCCGTCATCTCATGAACACAGACTATACTCGTCTGCATCTATATGTTGTGTCTCCTAATTCATTCATTCATCCTTTATTTATACAGGCTAGCCTCGTTGAGTCACGGGGACTCATTTACAAGAGGGACCTGTCTCACTCACACCAAACAACCATCTACTCTCAGGGTCAATTTAGAGTCACCAATCAGCCTAACAAGCATGTTTTTTGGTCTAATGACGAAATATGGAATAAATATCTACTGTCTTCATTTACCAACCTTGTTATTAGACAGTTTCTCAACAACTTTCAGGCATGAGTTCAGAATCTGTAAGAAAAATAATAATTCATAAATTCACTACATAACAAAGTACATAAAACACATGCTTGTAATGCTTTGAAAATTACCTGCCCATTAATGTCTTCGCATAACCCCAGAGTGAACATATCACTTCGAGTAAGGATGTCTTTGTCCACGCAGGCAACATATTCATCTACATCTCTGGTTTTATCTAAAATCTGTCCAAGCTAAGGATAAGAGAAGAAAAAATAAAATTACACATTTATTTAATATATATATATTTAT
>JBBPBX010057085.1:0-22551 GCA_038048925.1 Garcialebias charrua | reverse complement strand
TCGATAGGTGGATAGGTGCAGCGTCCGCAGTGAAGCGGGCGCTGTACCGGTCTGTCGTGGTGAAGAGAGAGCTGAGTCAAAAGGCAAAGCTCTCAATTTACCGATCGATCTACGTTCCCACCCTCATCTATGGTCATGAGCTTTGGGTTGTGACCGAAAGAACAAGATCTCGGATACAAGCGGCTGAAATGAGTTTTCTCCGCAGGGTGTCTGGACTCTCCCTTAGAGATAGGGTGAGAAGCTCAGTCATCCGGGAGGGACTCGGAGTAGAGCCGCTGCTTCTCCACATCGAGAGGAGCCAGTTGAGGTGGCTCGGGCATCTGGTTAGGATGCCTCCTGGACGCCTCCCTGGTGAGGTGTTCCGGGCATGTCCCACCGGGAGGAGACCCAGAGGAAGACCCAGGACACGCTGGAGGGACTATGTTTCTCGGCTGGCCTGGGAACGCCTTGGGATTCCCCCAGAGGAGCTGCTCCAAGTGGCTGGGGAGAGGGAAGTCTGGGCCTCCCTACTTAGGCTGCTACCCCCGCGACCCGACCCCGGATAAGCGGAAGAAGATGGATGGATGGATGGATATATATATAAATTCACACACACACAGTACCCCCAACTCCTGTAAAGATATATCGGTGTTTATTTGTTCAATGTGATTAATCAAAACCAGTTAAATGTGATCATTGGTGCTCTTTATTAAGAAAATCAACATGTCACATTTCAGGAACTGATTATTATAGACACATTAAATGTTCACTAATGAATATTTCTATATTTATCATCACAGTAATAGTGTTACACACATTATTAGTTGTTAACACTCAAAATTAGTGTTTACCTATACTGTAACCTAAACATTTAAGGAATAAACATTTTTATTAATCACTTTAAAAGTTATAAATGTTGTCTTTGGTGCATGTTTGCTTTCCAAATATATGTCCAAATGTCATTCACACGGTGTGTGTGAATGACAGGCATAAAACACTTTGTAAAACGGTGCTTTATGAAGTTCAGTCCGTTTCCTTCTATCAGTTGACCGGCAGTTCTGCCACATCCAATATGGCGGCCGCTCTGACGTACCGCCGCTACGGACCAGCCCACTCAACGAGGCGTCCACTAACTGCCTCAACAGTTCTCTGTTGTTATCTATGATAGCCAATCAGTGATGGAGAAAGGTCAGAGGAGCTTTGCTATGAAATAATAATGAATGATTGTTTGAAATTCATTTAATAGTTACAGCCGATCTGACTCCAATACCGCCCAAATTATCACCACCCGCCCGAAGCTATTTTTAGCCGCTAAGTAGAGAGTGAAAACCGCCCAAATGGCGGTAAACCGCCCAATCTGGCAACACTGGGTGGTTCACCGCGATTTTCCTTCTGACTTTTGCGGGTAAAGAGTGCTTTGGGTGGGTGGGACTCTATCTGGCAACACCGGTCACACCGGTGTTTACACAAGTGTGTCTTTACATCCGGGGCAGCGTCGGCAGCGCCGGGACCCTCCATCAATGTAGAGGCGTCTGCGGCACCGGGACCCTCCATCAGTAGTTGGGGCGTCTTCTATAGCAACTTCATCCGGCGAAGCCATGCTGTCCGTGACGCTGACTTGCTAGGGGCTGCTAGCATTAGCGTCTCGCGAGACAACGTTACCTCTCAACGAGAGATATCGTGGGAGTTTAATATCACGAGATCTCGTACAACGAGATCTCGTTACATGACAAATTACTATTTCATGCTAACTGCTATGTCATGCTAACTGTTATATCATGCTAACTGTTATGTCACGCTAACTGTTATATCATGCTAACTGTTATGTCACGCTAACTGCTATGTCACACTAACTGCTATATCATGCTAACTGCTATGTCATGCTAACTGTTATGTCACACTAACTGCAATGTCATGCAAACTGCTATGTCATGCTAACTGCTATGTCACACTAAATGCTATGTCATGCTAACTGCAATGTCATGCTAACTGCTATGTCATGCTAACTGCAATGTCATGCTAACTGCTATGTCACACTAAATGCTATGTCACACTAACTGCAATGTCATGCTAACTGCTATATCATGCTAACTGCTATGTCATGCTAACTGTTATGTCACACTAACTACTATGTCACACTAACTGCTATGTCACACTAACTGCTATATCATGCTAACTGATATGTCATGCTAACTGTTATGTCACACTAACTGCAATGTCATGCAAACTGCTATGTCATGCTAACTGCTATGTCACACTAAATGCTATGTCACACTAACTGCAATGTCATGCTAACTGCTATGTCATGCTAACTGCAATGTCATGCTAACTGCTATGTCACACTAAATGCTATGTCATGCTAACTGCTATGTCACACTAAATGCTATGTCATGCTAACTGCAATGTCATGCAAACTGCTATGTCATGCTAACTGCTATGTCACACTAAATGCTATGTCACACTAACTGCAATGTCATGCAAACTGCTATGTCATGCTAACTGCTATGTCACACTAAATGCTATGTCATGCTAACTGCTATATCATGCTAACTGCTAATTCACACTAACTGCTATATCATGCTAACTACTATGTCATGCTAACTGCTATGTCATATACATCTACCTTATAATGTTTTGCTAGTTTTTCTATTGTTTAAGGTAATTGTAGTTTCTCTGAGTAGCCTCTGTTGTTGTTTGGGGGGTGTTTTTTGTCAATTTACATACAGTTTTGTGTCTTCTACCAGAGACCTCAAGGGAACCTCCTACTGTTAAGGTGTGATCTTTCAATTTACATGTATGTGTTACAAACCCCCAGGTGTGATGTGTTGTTTTGTTTTGTCAATTTAAATAGAATGGGCATGTTAGGTATTTTGTGGTGTTATTTCAGTTTCCAATTTCATATGTTGGTGCGTGGCTTGTATAAAACTTCTCGTTCTCACAGCTTCCATTCATTCAGAATTGAAAAAGACTTCTGGACAGAAGTCGAAACGTTTTCTGCAACAAATAAAGTCCAGTTGATCCTGTATTGAACGCCTTTTTTGATAGGTAATTGTATCATTGCTGTTCATCATTCTTTAGTTTGTAGCAGGTCGCTTTTTGTAAATGAGTCCACGAGGCTCAATGAGATTTACCTGACTAAATAAAGGTTGAATGCATGAATGTAATGCTAACTGCTATGTCACACTAACTGCTATGTCATGCTGACGTCATGCTAAGTGCTATGTGCTAACATCATTAGCGGTCGAAGCAGATGGCCGCTTGTTCTGATTCTGGTTATGCTAAAGGTTTCTTCCTCATTAGGGAGTTTTTCCTTTCCACTCTCGCCTTCACGCTTGTTCAAGATGAGTTTTGTGATGGCGTTAACTCAAAGTAGTCTGCTCCTCACATAAATAATGTTAAATTATTATTTCATGTGTTTCTGGTTCAGTGCCCTGAGATGACTTCTGTTGTGACTTGGCGCTTTATCAATAAAATGAACTGATCACAACATCTGGATCAGCAGCCCTCATCTGGTCCTGGTGGTTCTCATTGTACCGGTCTGACTCAAGTTTTAATGTCTGTATGAATGGGATCATGCCAGAAACCACCAGACTGTCCTGTGGTGTATCCCAGGGTTCTGTTCTGGGCCCAGTTGTGTTTATTCTTTGAGCGACCACTCATCAGCTGAATGTGAAATATCACTTTATGTTGATGATATCAGACTTTGATAAAACACATTTAAAAACATGTAGATGACACTCAGGCAGGTCATGAAAATAAAAAAAGCAGCACAGTGTAATACAAAGACAGCGGCCGCTTTAATCTGAAGTCGTTCTTTATGAACAGGCTGTCGGTTCCATCAAGACTCAAATGTTTTTATTATATTTTATTTGTATTTAAATGTTTTTTCTCGTGCAGCTCTTTGTGATCTTGGAGCCTCAGGTCCTGGTCGGTCCTCGTCTCTCGGAGCTTCATCTGAGCGGACCTGCCCCGTCTTGTTTCCAGATTCCTTTAAATTCCTGTCTGGAGGCCGTTCGGCTGTTTGTGCCGAACAGCTGCAGGTTCCTGCAGATCCAAAGATTCCAGTCTCCTCCAAACCGTCATGTCAGACCTGAAGGTCCAAAGATGGAGGTCTACAGTAGTCTGTTCCTCAAACAGGATCAGTGAAGCTGTGAAGACCAGAACAAACTTTAATCTGCTCTAATCCCAAAACTGAATTCACCAAACATTGATAACATTGATAGTACATTGATAGTACATTGATAGTACAGTACATTGATAACATTGATAGTACATTGATAGTACATTTATAGCACATTGATAGTACATTGATAATACATTGATAGCACATGGATAGTACATTGATAGTACATTGATAGTACATTGATAGCACATTGATAGTACATTGATAGTACATTGATAGCATATTGATAGTACATTGATAGTACATTGATAGTACATTGATAACATTGATAGTACATTGATAGTACATTTATAGCACATTGATAGTACATTGATAGTACATTGATAGCATATTGATAGTACATTGATAGTACATTGATAACATTGATAGTACATTGATAGTACATTTATAGCACATTGATAGTACATTGATAGTACATTGATAGCACATTGATAGTACATTGATAGTACATTGATAGTACATTGATAGCACATTGATAGTACATTGATAGCACATTGATAGCACATTGATAGTACATTGATAGCACATTGATAGCATATTGATAGTACATTGATAGCACATTGATAGTACATTGATAGCACATTGATAGTACATTGATAGCACATTGATAGCACATTGATAGTACATTGATAGTACATTGATAGTACATTGATAGTACATTGATAGCACATTGATAGTACATTGATAGCACATTGATAGTACATTGATAGTACATTGATAGTACATTGATAGTACATTGATAGTACATTGATAGTACATTGATAGTACATTGATAGCACATTGATAGTACATTGATAGTACATTGATAGTACATTGATAGCACATTGATAGTACATTGATAGTACATTGATAGCACATTGATAGTACATTGATAGTACATTGATAGCACATTAATAGTACATTGATAGCACATTGATAGTACATTGATAGTACATTGATAGTACATTAATAGTACATTGATAGTACATTTATAGCACATTGATAGTACATTGATAGCACATTGATAGTACATTGACAGCACATTGATAGTGGTACATTGATAGTACATTGATAGTACATTGATAGTACATTTATAGTACATTGACAGCACATTGATAGTGGTACATTAATAGTACATTGATAGTACATTTATAGCACATTGATAGTACATTGATAGCACATTGATAGTACATTGACAGCACATTGATAGTGGTACATTAATAGTACATTGATAGTACATTGATAGCACATTAATAGTACATTGATAGCACATTGATAGTACATTGATAGTACATTGATAGTACATTAATAGTACATTGATAGTACATTTATAGCACATTGATAGTACATTGATAGCACATTGATAGTACATTGACAGCACATTGATAGTGGTACATTGATAGAGTCAGAGTCAGAGTCAGAGTCAGAGAGAATTTATTGTCATTTGCACCGCATGTAGTACATGTGTTGAAAACGAGATTATGTACACAGGGTCCCAGTTACATCCAACAACAAATGCAAGAGAAATACAATAATAACATCTAGGATTAACTAAGAGAGACATCACATCAGCTAGTAATACACTAAGCCCTAATGTAGTAGAAAAACATCATTATAAACAGCAGCACGAACATGAGCAGATGGTCACAGATGAACGCAGCAACAAGAAACAGATGGTCACAGATGAACGCAGCAACAAGAAACAGATCAGTACAGTATCAGTATGATGTGACATTTTGCAGTGTTTATTCTTATTATTTATTTATTCATGAGTCTGACAGCCTCAGGGTAGAAGCTGTTTCTCAGTCTAGTGGTTCTACATTTGATGCTCCTCAACCTCCGTCCCGAAGGGAGTGGTGCAAAGAGTGAGTGTGCTGGGTGAGTATGAGTATATTGATAGTACATTGATAGTACAAACATTGATACTGTAGTACGTTATCATTAATGGGATTGTTTTGTATTGTATTATTTGTTTAAAAAAAGAACAAATTTAATAAACATAAACCAAACATCAGTTCCTCCAAATCCGAGGCCATGGTCTTGAGCCGGAAAAGGGTAGCATGCCCTCTCCGGGTCGGGGAGGAGGTCCTGCCCCAAGTGGAGGAGTTTAAGTATCTCGGGATCTTGTTCACGAATGAGGGAAAACTGGAGCGTGAGATCGATAGGCGGATAGGTGCAGCGTCCGCAGTGAAGCGGGCGCTGTACCGGTCTGTCGTGGTGAAGAGAGAGCTGAGTCAAAAGGCAAAGCTCTCAATTTACCGATCGATCTACGTTCCCACCCTCATCTATGGTCATGAGCTTTGGGTTGTGACCGAAAGAACAAGATCTCGGATACAAGCGGCTGAAATGAGTTTTCTCCGCAGGGTGGCTGGACTCTCCCTTAGAGATAGGGTGAGAAGCTCAGTCATCCGGGAGGGACTCGGAGTAGAGCCGCTGCTTCTCCACATCGAGAGGAGCCAGTTGAGGTGGCTCGGGCATCTGGTTAGGATGCCTCCTGGACGCCTCCCTGGTGAGGTGTTCCGGGCATGTCCCACCGGGAGGAGACCCAGAGGAAGACCCAGGACACGCTGGAGGGACTATGTTTCTCGGCTGGCCTGGGAACGCCTTGGGATTCCCCCAGAGGAGCTGCTCCAAGTGGCTGGGGAGAGGGAAGTCTGGGCCTCCCTACTTAGGCTGCTACCCCCGCGACCCGACCCCGGATAAGAGGAAGAAAATGGATGGATGGATGGATGAACCAAACATTGATCAGAACAGGACTGGTCTTCAGGCCGTGGCTCCATGGAGGTCCAACAGCTCCACCTGGTGGTCGTTCTGGGGATTACTGCATGTTAGAAACAAGATGGCTGCTCACTGCAGACGGTGTCAGGATCACAGGAAGGAGCTGTGGTGGACTGTTTGTTGTTGTTTACATGTCCTGGTAAACAACTTGGCTTGTTGTTGTTTACATGTCCTGGTAAACAACTCGGCTTGTTGTCCTGCCTGAGCCTGAAGGTTTTAAAAAGTCCTGCATGGACTCCAAGGACGTCGTGGACTTTGGTGTTCAGACTGTCTCTGCAGACCAGACGACTGGTGGAGGGGGGACCCACGGTTCTGTAGGACCTGAGGACGGTGCTGGTGGACCTGATGGTTCTGAGGCCTCTGGTTCTGTAGGACCTGAGGACGGTGCTGGTGGACCTGACGGTTCTGAGGCCTCTGGTTCTGTAGGACCTGTGGACGGTGGAGCTCCTGAACCTTCTGCTGCGGGCCCAGCTGCTTCAGAACCAGAGGCCCGACGGGCCCCGGCGGTTCTGGACTCTGTCAGAACCCGGTGTGTTGAGCTGCTCCTCTCCGCTCTCCGCCCTGAAGCTCCGGATCAGAACCGGGCGGCCCGGCTGGCCGCGGACATCGAGCAGCAGGTCCACGAGCTCCACGCCCAGAACCGCCTCCGGTACAAGAGCTGCGTGAGGAGCAAGGTGTCCAACCTGAGGACGGGCCCCCACCTGCGCCGGGGCCTCCTGGGGGGCTCCCTGCCCCCCCGGGTCTTCGCCCGCATGTCTGCGGAGGAGATGGCGGCTCCGGAGCTGCGGCGGCTCAGGGAGGAGTTCTCCTCCCAGGGGGTGAGGGAGCGGCAGCTCCCCCGAGGTCCGGAGGGGACCAGGACCCAGGAGGTCCGCTGCAGGAGGTGCGGGGCCCGGGACTGCAGCATGGCCCAGGTGACCCGGGGGGTTCTCTTCTTACCTGCCTGGGTGAGGCGGGGGGGTCCCGACGAGGAGGCCATGACCTTCCTCACCTGCAGGGGGTGTGGCCAGCAGTGGTACCACAGCGGCTGGACCTGCCTCTGAGCCCACGAGCACAAACTGGTTCCCACTAAACCACGGGTTTGAAACCTTCACGATCAAAAGAGACATTTCTGCCCTTTTGTTCACTAAATTACCGTATTTTCTGGAATATAGGTCGCACCTGAATATAGGTCGCATTGTCCAACTATTGCCAAAGAATTGGAAAAATCCATATACAGGTAGTCCCCGACTTACGAGCGCTCTTACTTACGAGGTTCTGGAATTACGAGCTGACCAACGAGCAGTAAATTTGTAAAGAACATACAAAAAATACAGCACTTTTAGTGTTTTTAGATGAAAGTGTGTTAGCTAACAGTTTGTAAACAAGTTTCTGAGCATGTTTATGAACTACAGGTAGTCCCCGACTTACGAGCGAGTTCCGTTCCTCCGAGGCGCTCGTAAAGCGAAAATTCGTAACTTGGAACGGCCGCCACGTGTCTCGTAAGTCCGGAATTTCGCTCGTAAGTTGGAACGGTTTTGCTAGCGCGACTACAAACACTCGTTTTTCATCGAAAAACTGCTTACGAGTGCATAAAAATGATCGGAAACGTGTGTCCACATGTTTAGCTAACGAACTGTGGTGAAAAAACACAGAAAAACTCGGTATTTTTTGCGTTTTTTCCAAAAATTCGCCAGCTCGTAAGTCCGGAACCTCGTAGGTCAGAGCGCTCGTAAGTCGGGGACTACCTGTAGTATGAACGTTTGTGATGAAAAACGAGTGTTCGTAGTAGCGCTAGCATAAATTTTCCGACTTACGACAGAAAATCCGGACTTACGAGCAACACGTGTTCCGGGTTCCGACGCATGAGATTTCGTGTTACGAGCATCTCGCAGGAACGGAACTCGCTCGTAAGTCGGGGACTACCTGTATAGGTCGCACCTGAACATAGGTCGCACCTACGTCAAAATGTGGACCGTGTTTAGCTCTGCTGCAAATGTCTCTTCCACAGGAGCGCACAGCAAGGCTTTTAAGAAGATTAACACTTAAAAACAATTATTTGTTTGATTAAAAATTATAGCAAATATGTGTCTGAGCTGAACTTTTCTTTAATAAATGAATAATTTTAGCAGGATAAACACCTAAAAATATATATTTGTTAGCTGACATTATTGTAAGAGTGTGTCTCAGTTTAATTTTTGTTAATAAATTATTACAAATCAGCTTATTTTATAAAAAGCCATAAATAGGTCGCACTTGAATATAGGTTGCAGGGCATGCAAAAATGATAAAAAGCCGCAACCTATATTCTGGAAAATACGGTAAACGCGTCCAGAGCCGCAATACCTGCTACAACTGTCATTATCAACTGGTGGCCCGTCGGCCATTTTAAGTTTGCTAGAGGGGCTTTTCTGGCCAGTAGGTGTGAAATTATAAAACCAAAAACATCTAATGATATTTTTACATTTTGAGACAAAAGAAAATACAGCTGGTCCCCGACTTACGAGCGAGTTCCGTTCTTACGAGTTGCTCGTAAGACGAAATCTCGTATGTTGGAACACGAAACACGTGTCGCTCGTAAGTCCGGATTTTCGGTCGTAAGTCGGAAAATTTATGCTAGCGCTACTACGAACACTCGTTTTTCATCACAAACGTACATACTGGTTCATAAACATGCTCAGAAACTTGTTTACAAACGGTTAGCTAACACACTTTCATCTAAAAACACACCAGTGCTGTATTTTCTGTACGTTCTGTACAACTTTACTGTTCGTTAGTCAGCTCGTAAGTCCGGAACCTCGTATGTCGATGCGCTCGTAAGTCGGGGACTACCTGTATCGGGTTCCATCCATCTTCCATTCATCTGTCCAACGTCTTGTGTTGTCTTGTATTTTGCCAATAATAATTAAAAAATTAAATAAAACAGTGAACTGTGCAGACAAATGTGCTTTTTATAAAATTGTGGATTTTTTGGACTATAAGGTGCATTTAAAATACTTTAATTTTCTCAAAAATTGACAGTGAGCCTTAATATCCAGTGAGTCCTCTGTATTAATTCTGGTTGTGCTTAGTGACCTCAAACCGATTGTATGTGGTTATTTTGAATGAGTTGGATAAAGTTTGACTTGTCTGACTGTTTTGTTTTGATAATGCGCCTTATGTATGAAAACAGACCCCTTCATTGATATTGAGCCTTATACAGGTAGTCCCCGACTTACGACGGAGTTCCGTTCCTATGCCCCTTCGTAACCCGGATTTCGACATGTCAGAAAACACATACACACTGGCCGCCCCCCATATACACGTACATGTACGGTACTTTACAGTTACCAAGCACTTCGCCTATCCTAACACAGTACCCTACATAATTATCAAAAAACACATACATACATTTGGAGCCATAATGAAGGAGAAAAATTGTTAATTTCTTACTGGGAGCTGGTGAATTCTTCCTCCATCTGTTAGCATGTTAGCTCGTTGCACCTCCGGTCCAGCTGGCTGTTTCTGCCGTCTGGTGACACCTTACACCCATCCACCTGACCCAGGTGAACCGGGGATTCCTGTTGCCAGTGGAAGGAGGACCAGTTTCCTGTTGCCAGTGGATGAAGGACCAGTTTCCTGTTGCCAGTGGATGAAGGACCAGTTTCCTGTTGCCAGTGGATGGAGGACCAGTTTCCTGTTGCCAGTGGATGGAGGACCAGTTTCCTGTTGCCAGTGGATGGAGGACCAGTTTCCTGTTGCCAGTGGATGGAGGACCAGTTTCCTGTTGCCAGTGGATGGAGGACCAGTTTCCTGTTGCCAGTGGATGGAGGACCAGTTTCCTGTTGCCAGTGGATGGAGGACCAGTTTCCTGTTGCCAGTGGATGGAGGACCAGTTTCCTGTTGCCAGTGGATGGAGGACCAGTTTCCTGTTGCCAATGGATGGAGGACCAGTTTCCTGTTGCCAGTGGATGGAGGACCAGTTTCCTGTTGCCAATGGATGGAGGACCAGTTTCCTGTTGCCAGTGGATGGAGGACCAGTTTCCTGTTGCCAGTGGATGGAGGACCAGTTTCCTGTTGCCAGTGGATGGAGGACCAGTTTCCTGTTGCCAGTGGATGGAGGACCAGTTTCCTGTTGCCAGTGGATGAAGAACCAGTTTCCTATTGCCAGTGGATGGAGGACCAGTTTCCTGTTGTCAGTGGATGAAGGACCAGTTTCCTGTTGCCAATGAATGGAGGACCAGTTTGCTGTTGCCAGTGGATGGAGGACCAGTTTCCTATTGCCAATGGATGAAGGACCAGTTTCCTGTTGCCAATGGATGGAGGACCAGTTTGCTGTTGCCAGTTGATGGAGGACCAGTTTCCTGTTGCCAATGGCTGAAGGACCAGTTTCCTATTGCCAGTGGATGAAGGACCAGTTTCCTATTGCCAGTGGATGGAGGACCAGTTTCCTGTTGCCAGTGGATGAATGACCAGTTTCCTGTTGCCAGTGGCTGGAGGACCAGTTTGCGGTTGCCAGTGGATGGAGGACCAGTTTCCTGTTGCCAGTGGATGAAGGACCAGTTTCCTATTGCCAGTGGATGGAGGACCAGTTTCCTGTTGCCAGTGGATGAATGACCAGTTTCCTGTTGCCAGTGGCTGGAGGACCAGTTTGCGGTTGCCAGTGGCTGGAGGACCAGTTTGCGGTTGCCAGTGGATGGAGGACCAGTTTCCTGTTGCCAGTGGATGAATGACCAGTTTCCTGTTGCCAGTGGCTGGAGGACCAGTTTCCTGTTGCCAGTGGCTGGAGGACCAGTTTCCTGTTGCCAGTGGATGAAGGACCAGTTTCCTGTTACCAGTGGCTGGAGGACCAGTTCCCTGTTGCCAGTGGATGAAGGACCAGTTTCCTGTTGCCAGTGGCTGGAGGACCAGTTTCCTGTTTCCAGTGGATGGAGGACCATTTTCCCATTGCCAGTGGATGAAGGACCAGTTTCCTGTTGCCAGTGGATAAAAGACCAGTTTCCTGTTGCCAATGGCTGGAGGACCATTTTCCTGTTGCCAGAGGATGGAGGACCAGTTTCCTGTTGCCAGTGAATGAAGGACCAGTTTCCTGTTGCCAGTGGCTGGAGGACCAGTTTGCTGTTGCCAGTGGATGGAGGACAGTTTCCTATTGCCAGTGGATGAAGGACCAGTTTCCTGTTGCCAGTGGCTGGAGGACCAGTTTGATGTTGCCAGTGGATGGAGGACCAGTTTCCTATTGCCAGTGGATGAAGGACCAGTTTCCTGTTGCCAGTGGATGAAGGACCAGTTTCCTGTTGCCAGTGGTTAGAGGACCAGTTTCCTTTTGCCAGTGGATGAAGGACCAGTTTCCTATTGCCAGTGGATGAAGGACCAGTTTCCCGTTGCCAATGGCTGGAGGAGCAGTTTGCTATTGCCAGTGAATGGAAGACCAGTTTCCTATTGCCAATGGATGAAGGACCAGTTTCCTGTTGCCAGTGGATGAAGGACCAGTTTCCTGTTGCCAGTGGTTGGAGGACCAGTTTCCTCTTGCCAGTGGATGAAGGACCAGTTTCCTATTGCCAGTGGATGGAGGACCAGTTTCCTGTTGCCAGTGGATGGAGGACCAGTTTCCTGTTGCCAGTGGCTGGAGGACCAGTTTCCGGTTTCCAATGGATGGAGGACCAGTTTCCTGTTGCCAGTGGATGAAGGACCAGTTTCCTGTTGCCAGTGGCTGGAGGACCAGTTTCCTGTTGCCAGTGGATGGAGGACCAGTTTCCTATTGCCGGTGGATGAAGGACCAGTTTCCTGTTGCCAGTGGCTGGAGGACCAGTTTCCTGTTTCCAGTGGATGGAGGACCAGTTTCCCATTGCCAGTGGATGAAGGACCAGTTTCCTGTTGCCAGTGGATGAAGGACCAGTTTCCTGTTGCTAGTGGCTGGAGGACCAGTTCCCTGTTGCCAGTGGCTGGAGGACCAGTTTGCTGTTTCCAGTGGATGGAGGACAGTTTCCTATTGCCAGTGGATGAAGGACCAGTTTCCTGTTGTCAGAGGATGGAGGACCAGTTCCCTGTTGNTGGATGAAGGACCAGGTTCCTGTTTCCAGTGGCTGGAGGACCAGTTTCCTGTTGCCAGTGGCTGGAGGACCAGTTTCCTGTTGCCAGTGGATGGAGGACCAGTTTCCTATTGCCGGTGGATGAAGGACCAGTTTCCTGTTGCCAGTGGCTGGAGGACCAGTTTCCTGTTTCCAGTGGATGGAGGACCAGTTTCCTATTGCCAGTGGATGAAGGACCAGTTTCCTGTTGCCAGTGGATGAAGGACCAGTTTCCTGTTGCCAGTGGATGGAGGACCAGTTTCCTGTTGCCAGTGGATGGAGGACCAGTTTCCTGTTGCCAGTGGATGGAGGACCAGTTTCCTGTTGCCAGTGGATGGAGGACCAGTTTCCTGTTGCCAGTGGATGGAGGACCAGTTTCCTGTTGCCAGTGGATGGAGGACCAGTTTCCTGTTGCCAGTGGATGAAGGACCAGTTTCCTGTTGCCAGTGGATGGAGGACCAGTTTCCTGTTGCCAGTGGATGAAGGACCAGTTTCCTGTTGCCAGTGGATGGAGGACCAGTTTCCTGTTGCCAGTGGATGAAGGACCAGTTTCCTTGCCAGTGGATGGAGGACCAGTTTCCTTTTGCCAGTGGATGAAGGACCAGTTTCCTATTGCCAGTGGATGGAGGACCAGTTTCCTGTTGCCAGTGGATGGAGGACCAGTTTAGGGGTGAACGATTAATTGCATTTGCGATTATCTCGCGATATGTTAAAACGCGTATCTCTAATCGCACGGGCTGCGATTTGACTGGTCACGTGACTTGGTAGTGAACCGCTCTGGCTGCGAGCAGCTCTGAATGGAGCAAGGAGGAGACTGCGCTCCAACACAGTTGCTTCAGGCTCGACAGAAGTCATAAAAGTTATAAATTCAGGTAAGTTAACTCGTGTAAACGTGTATCTGAGCTTAGACGCTGAGACACAGAGACTGCGGGAGATAGAGCGCGAGCTGGTCATGTGACCGCCGGGTCTGTTTTGATGGTGCCCGTTAGCAGCTAGCTCAGCAAGCTAACCAGCAAGCTAACGTTCTGCGTGAAAAAGCGCATTAATTATCTGATTAAAAAAAACAGTTGTGTCGTTAGTGATATGAATTAATACAGAACCAGTAAAAATAATCACATTTTAAATCGCAATCGCAATTTATAGAAAAAAAAATCGCAATTAGATTATTTTCCAAAATCGTTCAGCCCTAGACCAGTTTCCTATTGCCAGTGGATGAAGGACCAGTTTCCTGTTGCCAATAGCTGGAGGACCAGTTTGCTGTTGCCAGTGGATGGAGGACCAGTTTCCTATTACCAGTGGATGAAGGACCAGTTTCCTGTTGCCAGTGGTTGGAGGACCAGTTTCCTGTTGCCAGTGGATGGAGGAGCAGTTTCCTGTTGCCAGTGGCTGGAGGACCAGTTTCCGGTTTCCAGTGGATGGAGGACCAGTTTCCTGTTGCCAGTGGATGAAGGACCAGTTTCCTGTTGCCAGTGGCTGGAGGACCAGTTTCCTGTTGCTAGTGGATGGAGGACCAGTTTCCTATTGCCAGTGGATGAAGGACCAGTTTCCTGTTGCCAGTGGCTGGAGGACCAGTTCTGTTTCCAGTGGATGGAGGACCAGTTTCCCATTGCCAGTGGATGAAGGACCAGTTTCCTGTTGCCAGTGGATGAAGGACCAGTTTCCTGTTGCCAGTGGCTGGAGGACCAGTTTCCTGTTGCCAGAGGATGGAGGACCAGTGTGCTCTTGCCAGTGAATGAAGGACCAGTTTCCTGTTGCCGGTGGCTGGAGGACCAGTTTGCTGTTGCCAGTGGATGGAGGACAGTTTCCTATTGCCAGTGGATGAAGGACCAGTTTCCTGTTGCCAGTGGCTGGAGGACCAGTTTGCTGTTGCCAGTGGATGGAGGTCAAGTTTCCTGTTGCCAGTGGATGAAGGACCAGTTTCCTGTGTCCAGTGGTTGGAGGACCAGTTTCCTTTTTCCAGTGGATGGAGGACCAGTTTCCTGTTGCCAGTGGATGGAGGACCAGTTTAGGGGTGAACGATTAATTGCATTTGCGATTATCTCGTGATATGTTAAAACGCGTATCTCTAATCGCACGGGCTGCGATTTGACTGGTCTCGTGACTTGGTAGTGAACCGCTCTGGCTGCGAGCAGCTCTGAATGGAGCAAGGAGGAGACTGCGCTCCAACACAGTTGCTTCAGGCTCGACAGAAGTCATAAAAGTTATAAATTCAGGTAAGTTAACTCGTGTAAACGTGTATCTGAGCTTAGACGCTGAGACACAGAGACTGCGGGAGATGGAGCGCGAGCTGGTCATGTGACCGCCGGGTCTGTTTTGATGGTGCCCGTTAGCAGCTAGCTCAGCAAGCTAACGTTCTGCGTGAAAAAGCGCATTAATTATCTGATTAAAAAAACAGTTGTGTTGTTAGTGATATGAATTAATACAGAACCAGTAAAAATAATCACATTTTAAATCGCAATCGCAATTTATAGAAAAAAAATCGCAATTAGATTATTTTCCAAAATCGTTTAGCCCTAGACCAGTTTCCTATTGCCAGTGGATGAAGGACCAGTTTCCTGTTGCCAATAGCTGGAGGACCAGTTTCCTGTTTCCAGTGGATGGAGGGCCAGTTCCCTGTTGTTAGTGTATGGAGGACCAGTTCCCTGTTGTTAGTGTATGGAGGACCAGTTCCCTGTTGTTAGTGGATGGAGGACCAGTTTCCTGTTTCCAGTGGATGAAAGACCAGTTCCCTGTTGCCAGTGGATTGTCAAACATAAGGTCATTCAACATTTGATATAGAAAAGTCGTCGTCTGGTGTCACAGTCTGCGAGGGACTAAAATTATTAGATGATAAAAACGACAGTGGGTTCAGATACTTTTTATATTTTTAGCTATTTTCTGTCTTTTTGTTTTTGCTGATTTCCACCTTATAAATAATTAGATTATAAATAAGTAATTAAAATAGATCTTAAGTATGGGTTAACGAGTTTCATGCCCACCAAAACATTTAGCTTCGTCACATCCAGGTGCTCACATAGCTGCTCAGTACACGGCTCTCTTAGGCGTAGCAATAAATGACTTCCTGGTAGACTACTGTATATTGTTTTTTTAATCAGCCCTGTTAGACGCACTGGCCAGAATTTTTTTTTTACTGTATTTGAGCATGTTACAGATACATGTATATGCAGTATATACGTATTAAAAAAAAAAAAAAAAATGTGTGTGTGTAAAAATCTTGTTAAAACGCGGCTTATATACAAGTGCAGCCTATTTATGTAAAATGTTGATTTTCTTTTTAAATTTAGCGGGTGCGGCATGTATTCAGGTCCAGAAATTACAGTAATTAGAGTTTAAATAATTTGATTATAAATAACAAGATTATAAATAATTAGATTTTAAATAATTAGATCTAAAACATCCATCCATCCATTATCTTTTACCCACTGGGTCACGGGGGTCGCCGGTGCCCATGTGCAGCAGTCATTGTGCGAGGGGCGGGGTGCACCCTGGACGGGTCGCAAGTCCATCACAGGAACACAATAGATTTTAAATAACTTGATTTTAAATAGTTAAATTTTAAATAATTAGATTTAAAAGAATTGATTTTAAATAATTACATTTTAAGTAATTAGATTTTAAATAATTAGATTATAAATGATCAGATTATAAATTATTAGATTTTAAATCATTAGATTTTAAATCATTAGATTTTTCAGCTAACTTTGAACCTTTGAATTTTGTTATTTTCTGCTAATTCGACTCTATATTTTCATTTACTTTCATTTGAGCTCATTTCAGCTTGTTGAAATGTGTTCAGCTGTTTTCCTGCTGTTTCAGCTGATGTGAGCTGTTGGAGCAGATTCGTCATTTCAGACAGACTGCTCCACTTTCATCATTGATCGTCACGAAGACTGTTTTGTAAAATCTGATCAATATAATTTATGATGAATTACATTTGCTCGTTTGTTTGTGTTCAGAGCTGCTGACCCTCTGCTCATCTTCAGACCTTCAGTCTAGAGCTCCAGCTCGCTCCTGTTCATGAACAACTTCCTGTTTTTCTCCAGAGATGCAACAAAACTTTGAAATGTTCTTTATTGTTGTTTCCAAAGTTCTCCAGAAGCAGCTCGAGGCTTCACGTCTCCTTGAACCACTTCCTGTCCTCAGTCTGTCTTTCTGGACCGTCCTCTGTCTCTGAAGTCCCCCTGACAAGAACCCGTCCACGTGTAGAAGAAACTGAGACCATGGGGCCTCAGTTTGCTACGACATTTATCTGTGTCAGTGAACGCAGCACGTGATCTGAGACCTCCTGACATTTTTACACAATATTATATTATATAATAATTATATAAATATGTTTACAGGCTTTGTTTACTGTTTACTGAGACAAACGAACGATGACAACAACAACAACAAAAGTGTCTATGCCAGTAGGGTTGCCAGATAAGAAAAGAGCTGTTGCTTTAAAACTGGTTGCCAGATAAGAAAATAACTGTTACTTTAAAACTGGCTGCCAGATAAGAAAAGAAATGTTGCTTTAAAACTGGTTGCCAGATAAGAAAAGAGCTGTCGCTTTAAAACTGGTTGCCAGATAAAAAATTAACAGTCGCTTTAAACTGGTTGCCAGATAAGAAAATAACTGTTGCTTTAAAACTGGTTGCCAGATAAGAAAATAGCTGTCGCTTTAAAACTGGTTGCCAGATAAGAAAAGAGCTGTTGCTTTAAAACTGGTTGCCAGATAAGAAAATAACAGGCGCTTTAAAACTGGTTGCCAGATAAGAAAAGAACTGTTGCTTTAAAACTGGTTGCCAGATAAGAAATTAGCTGTCGCTTTAAAACTGGTTGCCAGATAAGAAAATAGCTGTCGCTTTGAAACTGGTTGCCAGATAAGAAAATAACTGTTGCTTTAAAACTGGTTGCCAAACAAGTAAAGAACTGTTGCTTTAAAACTGGTTGCCAGATAAGAAAAGAACTGTCTCTTTAAAACTGGTTGCCAGATAAGAAAACTGTCGCTTTAAAACTGGTTGCCAGATAAGAAAAGAGATGTTGCTTTAAAACTGGTTTCCAGACAAGAAAAGAACTGTTGCTTTAAAACTGGTTGCCAGATAAGAAAAGAACTGTTGCTTTAAAACTGGTTGCCAGACAAGTAAAGAACTGTTGCTTTAAAACTGGTTGCCAGATAAGAAAATAGCTGTCGCATTTAAAATGGTTGCCAGATAAGAAAAGAACTGTCTCTTTAAAACTGGTTGCCAGATAAGAAAATAACTGTCGCTTTAAAACTGGTTGCCAGATGAGAAAATAGCTGTCGCTTTAAAACTGGTTGCCAGATAAGAAAAGAACTGTCGCTTTAAAACTGGTTGCCCGATAAGAAAATAACTGTCACTTTAAAACTGGTTGCCAGATAAGAAAAGAGCTGTTGCTTTAAAACTGGTTGCCAGGTAAGAAAAGAGCTATCGCTTTAAAACTAGTTGCCAGATAAGGAATTAACAGTCACTTTAAAACTGGTTGCCAGATAAGAAAAGAACTGTTGCTTTAAAACTGGTTGCCAGATAAGAAAATAGCTGTCGCTTTAAAACTGGTTGCCAGATAAGAAAAGAACTGTTGCTTTAAAACTGGTTGCCCGATAAGAAAATAACTGTCACTTTAAAACTGGTTGCCAGATAAGAAAATAACTGTTGGTTGTGTTTTGACTCAGTCTTGTGAGCTGAGTGGGTGTGTTGTTAGATCACGTGCACAGAGAAGGAGGGGCTAAAAAAAACCACATTTGTGTTTATCTGGCAACCTCAGCTCAGTTGCATGCCTGATCACAGCCACATCCAACCATGAATGCTCCTTTGGACCTAGGATGTTGTTGGTTTGCTCCTACGTGCTGGAAACGTGCACGCAGCACAGACACTCCCTGTGTTTCCTGTACGTGTCGTTTGTGCACAAACAGCCGAACCACAGCAGAAAACGCCTCGTCGTGTGAACCGGACCTGACACAGATCCAGAGACTGATTCCACAAAAGTTCTGGCAGTTTCTTCCACCACAAACAAACAAACAAACAAACAAACAAACAAACAAACAAACAAACAAACAAACAAACAAACAAACAAACAAACTTGTTTGTTCCGTGGACAGATCACTCATGATTGTTGGTTTGGGTCAAACCACGACCGTCTTAATCATATTTCATCATTTCCTATCTGGCAACCCTGAGTAAGGAGCAGCAGCCTGGGAGAGGAGGAGCAGGAAGTGGAAGGGGAGGAGGAGGAGAAGGAGAAAGAGGAGGAGGACATGGAGCAACATGTGACTGAGAGCAGCTGACAGCCGGGTCTGAACCTGAAGAAAAGACTCAGGACCAGAGGAGATCCAGAGGAGATCCAGAGGAGATCCAGAGGAGGAGCTGGCTGACAGGAACCATCAGGTGAAGAAACTTTATTCCAACTTTGTGTTTTTTGTGAAGTCGACAGAAAAAGTTCTGGTTCTGGTTTTAAAGTGGATCTGAGCCCAAACCAGGACTTCAGGGTCATGAGGAGTTCTCCTGTCAGCTGGTTCTGGTTGCAGAGAAGAAGTTTGTGTCTGAACAGACTTCCTGTTCCTCAGAAACTGAACTCCAGCTGCTGTTTTTAAACAAACAAACAAACAAACAAACAAACAAACAAACAAACAAACAAACAAACAAACAAACAAACAAACAGCTTCAGGTTGTCTGAAGCTGAAGTCTCCTCCTCCTGCGGTCTCAGCTGTGAGTATTTCAAAATAAAAGTCTTACAGCTCCTTGTCTCTCAGAAGTTCGACTTTTCAACGTTTCGGCTTCGATTCTTCGGCTGTTCGACTCTTCTAGACGTCCCTGTGTGTCCACAGCACGGGTTGGACCGGGCCGCAGAAGAACTTTTTTCAAATCTTTGGGCTCATTTATCAGCTGACAGTGTTTCCTGACATTTCACTTACTTGGACCGGACCACAAACACAAAAAGATCAAAGATCTAAAACGAGTTCCTTTTATTTTCTCGTTTTGGCTTTGATCTTTGAGTTGATCCGGTACCTGGTTCTGTTCACTTTGAGCTGATCTTCGGCTCGTCGTGCAGGATTTAATCGGACTCCTGATCCTCTTTAGCGGTTTGTGTTTTCTGCTGCTGCCTGGAGGAGTTCTGGTCCTGTGACCGGCCTCCACGTGACGCGCTGCACAGGAAGTTCATCACATGGAGTTCATCACAGGAAGTTCATCACATGAAGTTCATCACATGAAGTTCATCACATGGAGTTCATCACATGGAGTTCATCACAGGAAGTTCATCACAGGGAGTTGATCACATGAAGTTCATTACAGGATGTTCATCACAGGGAGTTGATCACATGAAGTTCATTACAGGATGTTCATCACAGGGAGTTGATCACATGAAGTTCATCACATGAAGTTCATCACAGGAAGTTCATCACAGGAAGTTCATCACAGGAAGTTCATCACAGGAAGTTCATCACATGAAGTTCATCACATGGAGTTCATCACATGAAGTTCATCACATGAAGTTCATCACATGGAGTTCATCACATGAAGTTCATCACATGGAGTTCATCACAGGAAGTTCATCACAGGAAGTTCATCACAGGGAGTTGATCACATGAAGTTCATTACAGGATGTTCATCATAGGAAGTTCATCACATGAAGTTCATCACATGAAGTTCATCACATGAAGTTCATCACAGGAAGTTCATCACAGGGAGTTCATCACAGGAAGTTCATCACAGGAAGTTCATCACAGGAAGTTCATCATAGGAAGTTCATCACAGGATGTTCATCAAAGGAAGTTCATCACATGAAGATCATCACATGAAGATCATCACATGAAGATCATCACATGAAGGACATCACAGGAAGTACATCACAGGATGTTCATCACAGGATGTTCAACATATGAAGTCCATCACAGGAAAATCATCACAGGAAGTTCATCATAGAAAGTTCATCACAGGAAGTTCATCACACGAAGTTCGTCACATGAAGTTCATCACATGAAGTTCATCACAGGAAGTTCATCACAGGAAGTTCATCACAGGAAGTTCATCACATGAATATCATCACAGGAAGATCATCACAGGAAGTTCATCACAGGAAGTTCATCACATGAAGGTCATCACATGAAGTTCATCACATGAAGGTCATCACAGGAAGTTCATCACAGGAAGTTCATCACATGAAGGTCATCACAGGAAGTTCATCACATGAAGATCATCACATGAAGGTCATCACTTGAAGTTCATGCTCTTTTAGCTCGGGTCTTTTCAAGTGAAGTTCTTTGAAGAGGCAGTATCTTACCTGTTGCATTGCCATCTCCGAACCAGCTCCAGTTTTAGAGAGTCCCAGCAGCCGGTACGTTTTCTGAACAAGTCCTGAGTCCCACGGTTACTTTGACCAAACTGTGTTTTTTTTTAATAACAACTAGCAGCAGCAGCTAGCTGTGGCACTTCCTGTAGAAAGATCACAGCATTTTTGCCAGAATTCATTCAAAACGCTCTGAAGTTTTCAGATGGAGGTTAAGTCTCTTTTTTTTTTCCATTTATTTAGTCAGAGTTAGTTCTTCAAGGGATTCGAACAGTTGTTGTCGTATTTTATTGACAGAAAAATAAAAACCTGATTTCTAAAAGTTGGCCTCGGTCGTAGAGACTCGTGTCGGTGGACCTGCAGGTTCTCGTCGTTCCGTCTGTTTCTTGTCGGATGCTGGACTCCAACAGAGTCGGGAACTAAAACGCGTGCGTTTTTCTCCTCAGGTCAAAGGTCGGACTGCTCGTCCTGCCCTCGGCGTCTCCACACCTCCGGGACTCCAGGATGTCCAGGCCGGGCCTCCTGAAGGTGATCCTCCTGGGCGACGGCGGCGTGGGCAAGTCGTCGCTCATGAACCGCTACGTCAGCAACAAGTTCGACTCGCACCTCTTCCACACGATCGGCGTGGAGTTCCTCAACAAGGAGCTGGAGGTGGACGGGCACCGGGTCACCCTGCAGATCTGGGACACGGCGGGACAGGAGCGCTTCCGAAGCCTCCGCACCCCGTTCTACCGCGGCTCGGACTGCTGCCTGCTCACCTTCAGTCTGGATGACGGACAGAGCTTCCTGAACCTGGCCAACTGGAGGAAGGAGTTCACGTACTACGCCGACGTCCAGAACCCGGACAGCTTCCCGTTTGTGGTGCTGGGAAACAAACGGGATGTCCCTGAGCGGCAGGTGGCTCTGGAGGACGCCCAACGATGGTGCAGGGACAACGGCGGACACCCGTACTTTGAGACGAGCGCCAAGGACGCCACAAATGTAGCGTCGGCCTTCGAGGAGGCGGTGCGTCGCATTCTGGCATCAGACAAGAGAGACGATCACCTGATTTACAGCAATATGGTAGATCTACAGAAGAAGAGTCCCCGCGGACCGAGCTGCTGCTGAGCCGAGCACTGGACCCATGACCCGATGGGAATTGACCCATGACTCAATGGGAACTGGTCCATGACCTGATGAGAACTGACCTACGACCTGATGGGAACTGGTCCCTGACTTGATGGGAACTGACCCATGACCAGTTGGGAACTGGCCCATGACCTGAGGGGAACTGACCCATGACCCATGACTCAATGGGAACTGACCCATGACTTGATGGAACTG
>JBBPBX010057084.1:0-22552 GCA_038048925.1 Garcialebias charrua | reverse complement strand
AAAAAAAAAAAAAGAAGAAGTTGCCACCTGGATTTAACTAAGCAAATAGGTACGAGCCTCCTATTGGATAATTACGGCATGGACAATTATCTTTCAGCTGGCAACAAGTTATTTAACCCCAACTGGTGCAATGAGTTGCTTCTAATTTTTAAATAATGTGGAAAGACACATTGCGGGGTCGTGGATAAGATGTCAGTCTGTTTGAGAAGGGTCAAATCATTGGCATGCATCAAGCAGAGAAAACATCTAAGGAGATTGCAGAAACTACTAAAATTGGGTTAAGAACTGTCCAACGCATCATTAAAAACTGGAAGTATAGTGGGGACCCATTGTCTTTGAGGAAGAAATGTGGCTGGGAAAAAAATCCTGAATGATCGTGACTGGGGATCACTTAAACGTTTGGTGAAATCAAATCAAAGAAAAACAACAGTAGAACTCGGGGCTATGTTTAGTAATGAAAGTAAGAGCATTTCCACACGCACAATGTGAAGGGAACTCCAGGAATTGAGACTGAACAGCTGTGTAGCCTTAAGAAAACCACTAATCAGTGAGGCTAACTCTAAAAAAAGGCTTCAATTTGCTAGGGAGCATAAAGATTGGACTGTGGAGCAATGGAAGAAGGTCATGTGGTCTAATGAGTACAGATTTACTCTGTTTCAGAGTGAGGGGTGCATCAGGGTAAGAAGAGAGGCAGGTGAAGTGATGCACCCATCATGTCTAGTCATCAGTGCAAGATCTTGGTGAAAAATTAATGCAACACTGGATGTAAATAGATCTTGTGTCATTGCAGAAGCTTATTTTTTTTTCCAAAATATTTTTATTGAGATTTTCCACAAAGAAAAATAAAATAAAAAAAAATAAAATAAAAAAAGTAAAAAAAAAATAAAGTAAAATAAAAATAAGTAATTAAAAATAAAAGTACAGACATAAAAAAAAAAAAAAAATAGCTTCTCAAATTTCAGCCAGAGTAGATATAATTATACAGTACACGTCTATTGAACATGGCACACCGCAGGTACCAAAAAGAAAATCAAAATTCAAACAAACCTTCTGATATATCTAAGTCCTTAATAAAATTAATGAAAGGACCCCAAATTTCCTCATACAGATACTGTTTGGATTTCCTAATATATGTTATTCTTTCTAACGGCAAATTGGATGCCATCTGCTTTAACCACTGTGTGGCACTAGGTCTACTGACATTTTTCCAGGCCAAAGCTATACATTTTTTTGCAGATAATGAGCTTATATCTATGAAAGTACGTTCCGCTTTACTAAATTTATGCTTCTCGGGATATAAAGCTAAGAGGAACAATTTAGGATCTAATGGGATTTGCTTTAAAATAACTTTTTCAATTATGTCTTTCACCTCTGTCCAAAGTGCATTAATTTGTCTACATTCCCACATGCAATGAATTAAAGTCCCTTTTGAATTGCATTTTACGCAAAGATCTGGGATGTTATTATTGTATTTATTTAACTGCACTGGCGTAATATAAACTCGCATTAGCCATTTAAATTGTAGAATTCTGAGACGGCTGTTTATGGACATTGTGTGGGTTTTGATGCAAGCCTTTTCCCAATCCTGTTCACTGATATTTAATGATAGGTCCATATTCCATTTTATAAGCCTATTATTTGAGTTCTCTAACGAGTTAGAAATCAGCACATTATAAAAGTCTGAGATAATGCCCTTTCTTGATTTGTTCCGAATCATTAATTTTTCAAGCATTGTAAGGGGAGGCTTCTTAAGGTCACTGTAGTTTGTTTTGACAAAGCTTCTTAATTGAAGAAATTTAAAATAATGCTTTTTATCTAACTTGAACTTGGTCTGTAATTCTCCAAATGATAAAAATGTATCCGAGTTTGATGGGTAAAGATCACCAATACTTTTTAAACCTTGCAATGCCCAAAGCTTAAATGTTCCATCTGCCCTACCTGGAGCAAACAGCTGATTACCCCATATTGGGCTAAATTGGGACATGCTGTTTGATTCTGCTAGATATTTTCTAACGTCCTGCCAAATTCTAATCATATTTTTCAAAATAGGGTTTGTAGTATGTTTCTGTAGCTTCTTTAGAGTATCTGAGTATAAAAATAATGGAAGAGCTAAATTTAAATTATAAGACTCCATTTCTACCCAGTGAGGGTTATCTTTATCTGCAAAATAGAACATAATAGTCCTTAATTGTGTTGCCCAATAGTAAAATTTAAAATTGGGGCATTTTAACCCCCCTCTGTCAAATGGTAAATAAAGCAAAGAAAGGCGTATTCTAGGTTTTCCTTTGTTCCACAAAAAGTTCAAAATGTTTTTTTTTAACCAAATGAATAATTCAGGTGGAGGCGGGAGGGGAATGCTTTGAAAGAGGTATAATAGCTTTGGTAGTATACTCATTTTCAGAACATTAACTCTTCCCAATATGGATATAGGTAGGTTGATCCAGTTGTCAAATGAGGCAGTTATTGTTTTCATTAGTTGTTCGTAATTAGATTTGACAACCTGTTGGAGTTCCGGGAAGATCTGAATACCTAGATATTCAAAATGATCCACTACTTTAAATTGCTTAACCTCACTGATGGGATTAGTTCTTTCACCTTCATTTAACACCAGGATAGAAGATTTTGTATAGTTTACTCTGTAACCTGAGACTCTCCCAAATGCCTGAATCACTTCCATCACTGCCGGAATTGACTTTTTTAGATCTGTTAGAAATAAAATTACATCATCCGCAAATAAAGAGATTCTGTGTTCTGTGGGGCCCACTGTGATCCCGGGGATCTGTGAATGTAAACGAATAGCTGCTGCCAATGGTTCAATTGCCAGAGTGAATAATAAGGGAGAAAGAGGGCATCCCTGGCGACAACCTTTCCTGATTTGAATCGCCTTTGAAAATATTTTGTTTGACATTATCTCTGCAGTTGGATTATTATATAATATTTCAACCCATTTAATAAAGTTACCTCCACAACCAAACCTTTCCAATATGCTAAAAAGATAGGGCCATTCGACCCTATCAAAAGCCTTTTCGGCGTCCAAAGAGAGAAGAGCTGTATCTTTAGTATTCTTTTTTGGCCAAATAATATTCAGGACCCTTCTAATATTGTGATATCCTTGCCTCCCAACTATAAAACCATTTTGATCCTTATTTATTATGTTTGGTAGGATTCTTTGCAACCTTTTTGCCAATAATTTACAGATAATTTTGAGGTCTGAGTTAAGTAGACTAATAGGTCTCAGGTTTTCACACTTATTATGAGGTTTACCTGGTTTTGGCAGCAGAATAATTAGCGCCTGATTCAAGGAGAGAGGCAAGCTGCCATTTTTAAATGACTCCATAAACATATCCAGAAGAGGTGACAGCAATTTATCCTTAAATTTTTTATAAAGGTCAATGGGGATACCATCAGGTCCTGCTTGCTTACCGGATTTCATTCCATTAATGGCCTGTGCTAGTTCCTCTTTATTTATTTCTATATTTAAGTCAGCTCTACTGTCATCTGCAATGACAGGAATATGTATCCCATTCAAAAACTGATCAAATTCTATTTGGTCTAAATTTCCTTGAGTATCATATAGTTTCTGATAATAATCTTTAAAGGCATTATTGATATCCCTTGGGTCTATTAAAGTTTTATCTTGTGTTATAATTGATGTGATCGAGGTTGTTGCTTCAAGTTTTTTAATTTGCCAAGCTAGAAGTTTTCCAGCTTTATCCCCCTGCTCGTAAAAGTTTTGTTTTAATCTTAAGAGACTGGATGCAGCTCTGAAACTAGACTGTTTATCATATTCTGCTCTTAAGAGCAACAGTTGTTTTTTCAGCTCAGTATCATTTGTTTGAAAAACCCTCTCCTGAATGTCCTTTATTTTGTTTTCTAGATGTTGCCTTTTAGTCTTGGCTTCCTTGGACTTTTTGCCTGTAAAGCTAATAATATGTCCTCTAATAAATGCTTTAAAGGCATCCCATCTGATGCAAGCTGTTGTCTGATTTGTGTTCAACACTTGTGTTATCACAAGGATAAACAGCTTGTTGCTGTAGCATCAAGGGCTAAAGCAGACATCCGGTACCAGGATCAACAAGTGCGGTTTTACCCAGATGTGGCGGCGAGTTTGCTTCAGGTTCGGAAGCAGTTCGACCCAATACGCACGGAGCTGCGCAAACTGGGACTGCGCCATGGGGTGGCTCACCCAGCCAAGCTGCTGGTGACTTATGAGGACCGGACTCATGTGTTTAAAACAGCGGCGGCTGCACGTGAGTTCCTGAAGAAGATCCAGGAGTAATCTGACGAGGAGGTAACGTGAGCTGAACGTCCAAATACTAGTTTCATAAATCAAGAGTTTGAGACAGTGTAAAACTTTGATGGTGCCTTATGTTAAGTTTTATTGTTATTGAAACAGCAGTGGACTAATAAGCCTATTTAGGGCACATTTTTTGTTATGTTTTATTATTATTGAAATAGCAGTGGACTAATAAGCCTATTTAGGGCACATTTTTTGTTATGTTTTATTGTTATTGAAATAGCAGTGGACTAATAAGCCTATTTAGGGCACATTTTTTGTTATGTTTTATTGTTATTGAAACAGCAGTGGACTAATAAGCCTATTTAGGGCACATTTTTTGTTATGTTTTATTGTTATTGAAATAGCAGTGGACTAATAAGCCTATTTAGGGCACATTTTTTGTTATGTTTTATTGTTATTGAAATAGCAGTGGACTAATAAGCCTATTTAGGGCACATTTTTTGTTATGTTTTATTGTTATTGAAAAAGCAGTGGACTAATAAGCCTATTTAGGGCGCATTTTTTGTTATGTTTTATTGTTATTGAAATAACAGTGGACTAATAAGCCTATTTAGGGTGCATTTTTGTAATGTTTTATTGCTATTGAAATAGCAGTGGACTATTATGTATATTTAGGACGCCTTTATTGTTTTGTTTATTGTTATTGAAACAGCAGTGGACTATTAAGCATATATAGTTTTATTTAGGCATGGTAAAAGGGAGTGAGCACACACCATGTTGATGTGCACAATAATAAGTTCAAACCTGTGAACACATAAGTAAAGTGGAAGGTTAAATTTCAGTTATAAATAGCGAACAGCATCGATGAGGAAAGAACGGATATGGAGTGGTTAGGCTGCTCCTCACTGTGTGAGGGTCAGTCACACGCGTTAACAGGAGGTGTACTGAGGGGGGAGGGAGATCCTCGGAGGAGGGACTTGGGGTGGGAGTCTAGGTTTAGGGGTTATGTTGTGTGTTTTGATTTGTTGTTTAAGCTTCTCAGATGTTCATGCTCTTACGGTGTAATTTTTATTTTTTGTATTATATATTTTTTTGGTAATCCGATAAGTCTTACATGTCACAAGCTTTAAATCTTAAAATGGTCACATGGAACTGCAGGGGTTTACAACGTTTAAAGAAGGTTAAACAAGTCATTAATAAATTGCATGATTTGGATTCCAAAATAGTATTTCTACAGGAGACACATCTTATGGAAGAGGACGAGGGGCGGGTCAGGAGGAGGTGGCGCGGTGGTGTATTCACTTCAGCATTTTCTTCTCGAGCAAGAGGTGTTATGACTCTTATTCATGAATCTGTCCCATTTCTAGTAAACAATGTTATCAAGGATAAGAAAGGTAGATATTTAATAGTTCAGGGCTCTTTACTATCAGAAAAACTTAATCTGGTTAATGTTTACGGTCCTAACACAAATGACTCGGGGTTCTTTCAGGATTTGTTCCTTTCACTTTCATCGATGCAAGGGCGGTTTGTGATAGCAGGGGATTTTAATTGCACACTAATTCCAGAAATAGATAGATCCACAGGATCAGATTTAACACATAATAACTGCAGAACAACTATACATATGTTTATGAAAGTTCTTAAACTGGTAGACATCTTTAGGGAACTCCATCATCAAACTAGAGCATACTCATGCTATTCATCAACATTTCAGACATACTCGCGAATAGATTATTTCTTAATTTCGTCAGAACTATTATCTAAAATTCAAAACTGTATGTATGACAACATTGTGATCTCAGACCATGCCCCGTGCTGTCTTAGCTACCGTGATGAAAATTTAACCAGGGACCCCCCTAGATGGCGCTTTCAGCATAAATGGCTGCAGGATGAAGATTTTGTTAAATATATTGGGTTACAAATTGATGAGTTCTTTCAGTTGAACACAAGTCATTGCAGAAGCTTATTGAAACAATGCCACAGTGAACACATACTGTAATCAAAGCTAAAGGCGGTCCTACGTATAATTAAGCGTATGACTTTTTTTAATGGCAACTTTTTCAGTGTATTAAATCGTGGGATTATGAAACTCATCTTCAGCTTGTTACGTACACCCCACCAAAAGAGTGTTTGATATTAGGAATATTTGTGAGGGAATGGAGAAGAGGAGATCAGCTTATTTAAATAAAATTAATCATGGCGAGCAATATCTTCCCCCCCAAGGAGGTTTTAAAGTGTGACTGTAGATTTTAGGGGTTATCGCTGGCATGTTACAGCTCTGTCAGAGGGAACTCTTCTGTTAAACGAAAGCTCAGTGCAAAAAAAAGGAACATACTGAAAAGAGTCAGACATTTAATATTTTTATTTATACATATTTTTATGTCTTTTCTGTTTGCGCTAGCCAGCTTCTCTGTGGAAAAACAACACACCACAGGTTGATACTGTTTGAAGCGGAGATGACACATTCGACACCTAGAGTTATCAAAGCTGTCAGCTGGACTGACTTGCATCCATCACAAGAGTACGGCAGTTCGATTTTCTTTTGAACACATGATACAACATCACCTCTGCAGCAACTACAAAAGAACAAATGATCATAATAATTTCACAAGTCTGTGCTTGATTTTGTTGCTGAAAAGTTTCATTTAAAATTTAGCCTGATATCAGTATAGAAATCCCTGTAGGTACTTTCTACACAGACATCCATAAAGAGTATGAGTTGTGAATACAAAATGAAAACAAAAACAAAATGTTCATTCCAACCGTTAACATTTTAATTGTCTTTCTGTTCATAATGTGAAGTACATGTACATTTCACTCCTTTTGTTGAGTATTAAAATACATTGTTGTTGGTTTTACAGTCAATTTGAGACTTAGGTGTAAAAGGGAATTAGCAAGACAAGTGTTTTGCTTAAAAAAACACATTTATTAACAAAACATCACATCTAATTTTTGTTTAAATAGTTTTTTATTATTATTTCAGGCTCAGCACAGACATTCTTTTAAATGTCATATTTTATTTTATTTTGCCCTCTGACCACAATGAAAAGTAATTGGTTGACATAAAAATAGCATAACCACGGTGCACTCACTATTGTGTCAAAAATCTAGCTCATAAACATGTTCCACTTCTGACTCTCATGCTGGAAAAACTTGCTTATAATTTCTTTTTTCTGAGAATTAAAGTTTTAATTGAGCTGAAGTTCAAGCAAATCCATTGTTGAAATGTGTTCATTGCCAGTAAATCAATTCTGAGTCAATAAGTAAAACTGTTGAGTTTCAATTCTTTTGAAAAAAATCAAACATTTTAATTTTCTTCTGCTGCCAAAATTCTACATTTGTCAAATTGTTTCAGGAAGTATTTTATGGTAACATCAAAATGATTTATTTGGTTCCATCCATCCATCCATTTTCTTTACTCCTTTACTCCTTCCTCAGTCACTCTGAGGGAGGTGTGGTACACCCTGGACAAGTCACAAGCCCATCACAGGGCTAGATGAGGCAACCATTCACACTCTTACCCTAGGATAATTTAGAGTTGGCCTAGCATGGATGTTTTTGTATATGAAAAAAAAAGAGTACCCTGAGACAACTCACACAGGCAAAAGGTTGTGGGACAACACAACAGCTTTAATGCTGAGCCACTTCTATTTTGATGCAATACAGTATTTCCATAATTGTGTTCATCTAACTCGTAAAAACTAAAGCCTTATTTCTTGAGGGCAGGCATATTGTTCCTTTTCATGCCAGTGTTTTTAACCAAAATCATTTTCTGGTGAAAAACAATGGAATTGTAGCCATTTTGGTCAAGCATTGAACTAAAAAACAACTAACAACATGCACAATCATGAGATGATGCCAAGAGGCCATACTCATGACTTTTAACAATCACATCACATTTTAGTTTAATATTTGTAAAACTGACTGTGTTATAGCCATTTTGAATTGGCAAATTTTGATTACAGGCTATAGCTATAGGAGCCATCTTTAATTGGATTGGCTCCAGACATTTATCAGTTATAAACAAACAAGTAACAATTACTATCCATGGAGTTAAATAAGACAACTAGAGGACACAATGGTCAATTGGTGTTGTGGCTCATTAGAGGGACAGGAGCCAAAATTATAGAAAATGTGTCTCAGTTTAACGTTTGCTTAATAAATGCACTTTGACGGTCAAATCAGCTTCATTTCAAAACTGGAGGTTATGCACCATAACCAATGTTCCCTGAAGGAAGGGAACAAGGTACAACACATTAGTATGGGAATTGCGCCCCCGCACGGTTCACCTGAAGAATTTACAACATGCTTTTTAAGGCCAGTGAGACTTCAGCGTCACCAAGGACCCCACCCCTTTGGTATAAAGGACGCTGCACGTCTCACATCCGCCATCTGCAAGCACTTCGTCGAGCTTAAACATTGGAGGGGCCAACTTGTGTTGCACCTTGTTCCCTTCCTTCAGGGGACATTGGTTATGGTGCATAACCGCCAGTTCCCTTTCAGTCAGTTCACTGCGGTGTAACACATTAGTATGGGAACTTACCCTCATGCCCTGGAAATGCATGTGCAGAACTTAGGCCTCAACTGACAGGCGGTAGTACGTTCAACTTGCTTGTGCAGAGAGTACAGCCTGTGTGACGTCACGTGTTGTGACATCCAGGCTGTAGTGTTTTATGAACGTGTTAGGAGATGTCCAGTTTGCAGCAGCACAAATGTCTGCTACTGAAACACCCCTAAACAAAGCCCATGAAGTAGCTAACACTCGGGTTGAGTGAGCATGTATCCCGTTGGGTGCCTGCTGACCTTTACTGCTGTATGCTCTAGAGATGGCCTCTGTAACCCAGTGAGAGAGGCACTGTTTTAATAAGGCCCTGCCTGCAGCAGGCTTAGCAAAGCATACGAACAGCTGATTGGTCTTTCGCCAGCTACCTGTTCTCTCCATATAGATGCTCAGAGCCCGCATAGGGCAGAGCACATTCAAGTGCTTCTGTTCTTCAGTTAGAACAGGAGGAGGAGGAAAGGCTGACAGTTCAAAGCTCAGGCTTTTGTAGTTCAAAGTTGGGACTTTAGGCACATATGTAGGGTTTGGGCGCAATGTGACCATTGACCCACCGTGAGCAAACTGGGTGCACAGATGGTGAATTGACAGGGCGTGGAGGTCACCCATGCACTTTGCAGAACACAGAGCTAGAAGGAGCGCTGTCCTATAAGATAGTAAATCCATTCTAGTTCTCTGCAATGGTTCAAATGGTGGGCAGCAGAGAGCGTCCAGTACCAGAGACAGGTCCCATTTTGGAGCTAAAACTCTGCATGGGGGCCTTTTTCTCAACACTCCTTTCATGAACCGGATCATAAGGGGATGGGCACCAGGTGATTTTCCTCCCTATCCCTCATGACACGCTGAAATAGCTGACCAAAAGACTAATTGTAGAAAAGGAGCTACCCTTTTCTAACAGGTCTTGTAGAAATGTGAGAACCTGTGCTATATTACTGGAATATGGGATAATACTCCTCTCTAGACACCCGGCCTCAAACACACGCCATTTCAGGGCATAAAGTGTTTGTGTTGACTTTGCACGTGCACTCTGTATTGTATTCACTACATTACTGGGTAGGCCTGAGGCCGTTAACCTACTCCTTTCAGGGGCCAAACCCAAAGTTGCCAGAGTTCTGGACGTGGATGCTATATCTGCTTGTGGGACTGTGACAGGAGATCTCTGCTCACAGGCAGCTGCCACGGTGTTCTTACCAGCAGTGATATTATCTCTGCAAACCAGGCCCTTTTCGTCCACCTTGGAGCGACCAGGATTAGTGAGAAGGCCTCTCTGCGCACACGTTCCAATGTTGCTTGGATCAAAGCCACAGGTGGGAAGGCATAATAATGCCTCGTTGCTAGCCACTGGTGGGCTAACGCGTCTTCACCTAGTAATGCGTTCACGTCCTATATGGAGTAAAACATAACTACCGTAGTGAGCGTTTTCCCTAGATTTGTAAAGATCTATGTCTGCCTTTCCGAATCGTGTCCATATCTGGTCCACTATTCGGGGGTGAAGACACCATTCTGTGGGGTGGGACGCGCCTCTCGAGAGTGTATCCGCCCCGTAGTTCAGTATCCCTGTTACGTTTGTTGCTCTGAGTGACAGCAGACGTGAACGGCTCCATAACAGTAGCTTCTGAGTCAAACGCAGGAGGGGAGGGGAGTGAGTACTGCCCTGCCTGTTGACGTGTGCAATCGCGCATGTGTTGTCTGACCTTATCAGTACATGTTGCTGTGAGATCAGGCCCCTCCTGTAGAAGTGTTTCAATACCAGGAGCACAGCTATCAGCTCTAGCTGATTGATGTGGAGTTTCGCCACCTGCTGGGACCACACTCCTCTGACGTGCTAGTTTCTGCAGATTCCTCCCCAGCCAGACTTTGAAGCGTCTGTGGTGACCATGACTCGAGATAAGACCTGGCCAAGTGGCGCACCCCTGCTGAGTGCTGCAGTGTCCATCCAGGGCTACATGGCTTTTAGACAGGCTGAGCTGATTCTCATCCCCCCCATTTGTTGCGGGGGGCGAGCTGCTGCTACATGTGAAACCAAATCTGAAACGGACGCATATTCAATAAACCCAGAGGAATCGAGACGATTGCAGCTACCATAAGTCCCAAAAGACGTTGACAAAGTTTGAATTTCAGAACTCTGTTGTGTTGGAACATGGCCAAGCATTGCTGGAGGTATGTTATTCTTCTGTCCGACAGCCTCGCTCGATACAGAACAGAGTTCAGCTCTAAGCCCAAGAAAACAATGTTTTGGGTTGGCGACAATTGACTTTTTTCTGTGTTTATCACGAAGCGTAAAGATTTTAGGTATGACATTAGCAGAGCTGTGTACGTTTTTTCCTGCTCGCTCGAGCTCGCTAAAATCAGCAAGTCATCTAAATAATCCAACGTTCTGACACCCTGCTCTCTTATGGGTGCCAGAGCTGCCTCGAGGCATTTCGTGAATACCCTCGGCACTAATGATAGGCCGAAAGGTAGGACTTGATATTCGTATGTTACATCCTCAAACGCAAAACATAGGAACTTCCTTTGTTTGAACAGGATACAGTATTATATGGAAATATGCGTCGAACAAGTCCACGTTGGAAAACCAGTCTCCTGGATGTACAGAGTGAATCACCTGGCGCAGTGTCAACATTTAGAACTTGAATGACCTCAGTCGTTTGTTCAAACACATCAAATCCAAAATCGGACGCAGGCCTCCTCCCCTCTTCAGAATTACAAAGTACCGTATCTGCTGTGGCAGCCTTTGTTTCTCTCTTGAGGAGGAACTACTCTGATTGCTCTTTTCTGCAGGAGTGAGCGAATCTCCTCTCTCAACGTGGGGGCGCGAGCCGGGCTCATTGTTGATATTATCACTCCTGTGAAGGGCACCGGCCGTCTGCAGAATTGAAGTTTGTAACTGTGGACTACGGTTCCCATAACCCAGAGGCGGTCCCTCCTATGAGCGAACTGTGTGACCGTACAGGGCGGCCTCCAGCTGTGGGCGGCATAAGAGGAGACGCCGCTCCTCGTTTTTTAATCTTTTACAACTTTTGTTTTTAAACAAAATATAACACAGAACACCATTACCGCGCTGCTCCTGGGCCGCCCCGCCCTTCATTTATTCATGTCCTCAGTTTAATCACCGCAGCAGCTGTGGGTGCATTTCCTCAACCCAGGGCCGCCCCGCCTCCACTATTACTTTCGTTTTTGTTACGTGCCCGGAGGTGAAACTAGTGCGGTCAGGGGAAATATGGAAGGGAGGAAAAAGAGGGTGGTGCAGAGTGAGAAGAGAATATTAAAAAGAGAAAGGCTCTGGAAACAGATGCAGCTAAATGTGCAAACGTTGACACATGTTTCACTCAAACAACTGCAGTTTGTAAATGAGAGATCAAACAGGTGAATAAATGTAGTCCTCTGGACAGATTCTTCTTTGTATCAAAAATTCTTCTTCAGTCTGAGGAGCTGTGACAAACTCAGTCATCTTTCCTCCTTGATAAAGAGGAACGATGGTTTGAGAGAGGAGTAAAGGAGGCCATCTTTGTGAAAAGAAATCGAATCGTCCATCATTAAACAGAGGTGGAGGCCTCTGTGATCAACTGTTCCCCTCTTATAATGCTGTTATTCCAAGTATCTTACTGTTCATGTAAAATATTTGATAATGTTCTAATAGAAACAATTCTTGAATAATGTCCATACTATGTTAATGTCATATGTTTGTCTCAGGCTACTTCTTGTTCTGCCATTAACTCTAAAATACTTATTGAATAGTTTATATATGTAGGTAAAACTAGATGTTGAACAACCCATTAAAATACACCAGAATGTAGGAAATGGCATCTATTTCATTCAAAATTTTCTGGGAGAGGACCCCCACTGGCAACCTAGCTGGGGGGTGGGGGGGCATTGGGGTTGCTTGCACAGGGCGCCAAATAGGCTAGGACCGCCACTGCCATAACCCATTGCGACGGGGCACACGATGACCACGCTCTCGCGTGAGCAACGAGCCTGGGACACATGTTCGCTCGAGAGTTCATTTGTTTCCAATGAGGTGGGTGTGTGTACGTGACACCACTCTCTGTTTCTGCCTGAAGGCTCGTGTGGCCCCCAGGTGGACGGGGTTTTAATGGGATCGTGGGGCCTGTCTGGGTCAGATGGCCCCCTAGCTCTCCCTTTGGGCCCATTGGGCCCCCTTGTGGATAGAGTCTTATTAGAGGGGGGCCGCCTGCCTGCACGAGGCGGCTCCTGACCTCTTTATTGACTCTGGTTTCATGAAAAAATGGTTGAACTTCCCCTTTAATGCTGAGTCATGACACAGAACATATTGGGCATTTTGAACATTTATTATCATCTGCATATAATAATTTCTCTTTATTACACAAACAGGGGAGCGTGTTTTATGCGATATTGTACTTTTCTGACCAGCTAATCGGGGTTTTCTTTAACACCGATACTGGTGACAATTGTTCGGCTTTTGTTTTTCCCATTGGGTAAAAATACCTTGAATGCCACAGGAGTAGCCTTAAAACTAGGCTGACTTCTGCTTCCTGTCCCGCACCGTCGAAGAGGTTCTGGGCTGTCCCACTTGCCTTGGGACGAAGCAGTGCTTTGACCACGCTTGTCCCTGAGGAGGGCGTCCACACTGTTCTGAGGCGGGTGTCGACCGCTGCTCGGCCTCGAGCGTTGGCCTCTTCTGTACCGGGCATCTGGGGAGAGAGTGTTGGCGCTACTGCATGCCTCTGTGGCCACTCGTGTCTCTGGTTTGTGAGAAATGCCTTCTGGGCATGCCCTCGCGTAGGGCTTCCTCCTGTTTCCTTCTTTGGTTGCATCTGCTCTGGATGTTCTCCGGTGCGCCACCAAATAAGCCTGAGGGCTCTACGGCCTGGTGGAGGAAGGATGAGCGCTGGCTTTCTGGGAGCCATAAGTGGCGTTGTGCAATCACTGTTTCAGCCATGCACTTCCCTTGGGCGATGGCTGCTGTGCCAGTGAGACGGAGGATGAAGTCTGCCGTCCTGCGCGTCTCCTCCAGTGTCTCTACTGCAGTTCTCTTCGATGTTGTCTGCTGCAGCTCCTGTAACTTCTCGGCCTGGTAGGCCTGCAACATGGAGGCTGTGTTCAGTGTGCGGGCCGCAAGGCCCTGAGCGCGGTAGCTCTTCTCTAGCTGGAGTGCAGAGAAACGGCGTTGCCTACTAGGGAGCTTTGGTTTGGAGCCCGACGTTTCAGGTGCCAAATGTGCTGCCAATGTCTCATCCATCTGCGGGATGTGAGCCAGGCCCACTGATTCCATGCCCTCAATGTCCAGGAACTGGGACAGAGGCAGGGTTAAAAGTGCTTTTGGTGCTGACCATGAACGTGTCAGCTCAGTCAGGAAATCAGGAAAGACAGGCATCTTGTGCCTCGCTGTGGCCTGTTGCTTGGGCAAAAAGTAGTTGCCCGCCAGCCTCGTTAACTGTTGTCGTGGCGGGGTTCCGGCCATGACACCTTCTGTGACTCAGCCGCCCTGCGGCACAGGTCGAATAACGCTGGAGTGGAGCCGTCTGACTCGACTGGTGCCGCTGCAGCCCCCTGGGAGAAGTCTTCGGCCTCTCCCTTGTCGTCGTGTTCTGCCTCCTCGTCCCACAATTCACCAGAGGCTGTCAGCGAAAGCTCGTCTGCCTGCACCATGTCCCTCATGTCGAAGTCGGTCCTCGTGTCCCCTTTGTCTTCCTCGGGGTGGAGGAGGTCCATCCTTTTGCCCCAGCTCATCGCGCCACTGTCCTCCATTTCATCCGTCTCTAGCTCTACCGTAGACGTGAGCGCTTCGGATAGGAACGGGTCCCTTGCTATGCTGGAGCTGCCCATGGCCTTGGTCACAAACTCCACCCGTCTCTGCTGCACCGTCTCGCGGATCAAGCTGCAATGAGAGCACGACTCTGGGGATTCCAGTGCTGCTTTGGCGTGAAGCATCCCTAGGCACATGGGGCAAGCTTCGCGTGTGTCAGTCGCTGAAATAAAGAAGCCACATGCGCTTGGGCAAGGCAGTAACCCGGGGCTTCCCGGTCTGCTAGCCTTGCTCGAGGTCTTCGTCTTCCTCATGCCCTTCTATGGAGCCATCACGAGAGAAGGCGTCGAGTAGAAACCGGTTAGCGCTGCTAAACCGGTTTGAAGGTATATCTCGCTGTGCTGATAGAATCTCTTAGGCTACCCAGTTAGCTAGCTAGCTTAACAGGGAGGCACATGGTCCAGTTAGCAATGCTAAATAGGTCTTCAACGAAACAGCCAGTTAGCCAACGTTAGCAAAGGTGGGCGTATGAACGCTAGGGAGCGCTAAAGCGCTATTCCGCTTACAGTGGACCTAAACTTTTTGTCAGCGTTTTTGTGAATTGACTAACTTTTATAATTCATAAGCGGATTTGTGCTATTTTTATTTAAAATGCAGTACCGCTAATAACTAATTATCTATCAGTAAAAACCAATAAACTTATTTACAAGCTCTTATGCTGCTTGTTTTTTACCTTTTTCCCCACCGTAAACAGCAGAGAGGAGGAAGGGTGTGAGGGGGAGGGGGGCAGAGCTGAGAACAGACTCGGCTCTACCATGTAGGTAAATGCCTGGGGGTCCCATTTCAGCAGTGGCCCCGGCCCCGCCTCGCCCCGTGCAGTCACCTACATCACTAACATTGCTCATGCTTGTTAATGTACATTTAACATAAAAATAATTATAGTTACGATGAAAACGATCATTAAATATACGCAATAAAAAAACGGTCGATTTCTTTATCCCCCTACTAAAAATGGACTATTCCATCTTCCGGGTCATAGTTGAACTCAGGGGCTAATTCTGTAGCTGGCTGCGCTCGGTGTCTTCATAAATCCTTAAAGAACCCCGCTGTTTCAAGCCAAATTAACGTGGCCGGATGATTTTAAGGTGTGTTTTGTGATGACCATTCGACGGTGAGTCGTTATTTTTATGTATTTTAGTTACTTTTCATTAAATCTGTTGACTACCTATAGACGCTAACTGTGTCTGCCGGTTGGTTGTTTTGGGTTACTAATGGATAATCCTTAGAGAACCCAGCTGTTTCAAGCCAAATTAACGTGGCCGGAGTATTTTATTGTGCGTTTTGTGTCGACCATTCGACGGCGAGTCGTTAGTTTTATGTATTTGGGTTACTTTCATGTATAAATGCGGTGGCGACACACCCGTGTATTTGAGATTTAAACGTGGTTTTAGGGATTAAAAGATCATTCTATTTTTTGTTAATTTCGTGGCCGAATAGAATATATGTACGTAAAGTATTAAATAAATCCTTTGATTTTTGTAATTTCATCCTTTTAGGATCATTTTTGTTACTTTTCAGTTGGCAGTGTAGTGCAAATATTGATAACGCTGCCGGCTATATATAAATATATATATATATATATATATATATATATATATATATATATATATATATATATATATATATATATATATATATATATATATATATATATATATATATAATATAGAAATATATAAATAGCGGATTAGATTAGCTTCCCCTAATTTTCATAAGACATTTGTGCTTTTGAAATTGTGGACCTAAAAAAATTAATAAGCGTTTTAGAAATTGTGGAACTAATTTTTTTAATTAGCGGTGCCCAGCTTTGAACGTTAGCTATGCTAAAATGTTGGCGAGACTTAGTTAGCGGAGCTAAACCAAGTGTATGCAGTGTAAAACGTTTTCCAGTGACGCCCTGGGTAGGGAGCATGCTCACCTCCGATCGGGCGGTTCAGTCATAATAATAATAATAATAATAATAAATTCAATTTATACCGCACTTTTCATTAATAAAAATCTCAAAGTGCTCGAGAAGGTCCTGCGAAGTTCAGGTTGAAGCAAGGTGAAGTGCAATAAGATGGCGGACGTGAGACGTGCAACGTTTTTTATATCAAAGGGGCGGGGCCCTTGGTGACGCTGAAGTCTCACTGACCTTAAAAGGCATGTTGTAAATTCTTCAGGTGAACCACGCAGGGGCGCAATTCCCATACTAATGGCGTACCCCAGGGCTCCATCCTTGGCCCTCTTATGTTTGCTCTTTATTTACTCCCACTTGGCTCAATTTTTAGGAAACATGGCATTTCTTTTCATTTCTATGCTGATGATTGCCAGATCTACCTTCCCCTGGCACAAAACAATACACTCCAGCAACTCACACCCTGCCTTAATGATGTTAAGGCATGGTTTTCTCTAAACTTCCTTAGTCTCAACGAGAACAAGACTGAAATCTTGATTTTTAGACCGAGTTGCTGTCCTTCTTCCAGCATAGACCTTGGCTCACTGTCATGTTATCTCAGGGACTCTGTCACCAATCTGGGGGTGAAGTTTGAGTCTGATTTTAAATTTGATAAACAGATCAGCAGTGTTGTTCAGAAAAGTTTTTATCAGCTTCGCCAAATAGCAAAAGTAAAACCAATCCTAGCAAGACCTGACTTGGAGAAATTAATCCACGCTTTTATTACAGCTCGTCTTGATTACTGTAATGCACTGTATGTAGGCATCAGCCAGACCTCTCTCGCCCGTCTGCAGCTCGTGCAGAACTCTGCTGCTCGCCTCTTAACCCAGACCCGTAGGCGTGAGCATATCACTCCCATCCTGGCGTCCCTTCACTGGCTCCCTGTGCACTACAGAATTCATTTTAAACTTTTGCTATTTGTTTTTAAATGCCTGAACAACCTTGCCCCACCATATCTGTCTGAGCTGCTTCAGCCCTACTGCCCTCCCCGATCTCTAAGATCAGCTGATCAGTTGCTGCTGACAGTGCCCAAAACTAGGCTGAAGTTCAGAGGTGACAGAGCGTTTTCTGTCGCTGCTCCCAGGTTGTGGAACAATTTGCCACTGAGTGTCAGACAGGCCTCCTCTCTTCCTGTTTTTAAATCCCTTTTAAAAACACACTTTTATACCTTGGCTTTTAACACGTGATCTTGTTCTTTTATGGCATTTTAACCCACCTGCAGTGAGACTGGTATATGTATTTTTATTTTTGTATGCTGCTTTTGTTTTGTTTTTTAATCGTTTTAGTTAGCTATCTTTTGTTTTACTGTACAGCACTTTGGCTAACCCTGCGGTTTTTAAAATGTGCTATATAAATAAAGCTGATTGATTGATTGATTGATAATGTGTTGCACCGCAGTGGACTGACTGAAAAGGAACCCGATTTGCAGAAGCGGGCACGTGCAGAGGGACGAGCCTCTGTGCATTTCTTCGAAACGTAACAAGATAAACACTTAAAAACATTTGTTTGCTAAAAAATTATAGCAAAGATGTGTCTCAGTTCAACTTTTCCTTAATAATTGCACTTTAACGGTTAAATCAGCTGCATTTTCAAAAGCTGATATGTGGAAACAGGAACGTGCAGAGGGCGACTGTCCATTTTTTTTAAAATTTAACAAGATAACCAACTAAATCCAATTGTTTGTTTGCTCAACTTTATAGTAAAGTAGTGGGGCGGCCGTGGCACAGTGGTAATGGCAGTCGACCCCGATCGGAAGGTTGGAGGTTCGAATCCTGCATCCGCCCACCATGTGTCGTTGTGTCCCTGGGCAAGACACTTAACCCCAAGTTGCTCCCGGTAGGTCTGGATGGCGCCTTGCAAGGCAGGCTACCACTACCGGTGTATGAATGTGTGAATGAATGGGTGGATGGCTGGTATTGTAAAGCGCTTTGGGGCTCCTCACAGGGGGCTGGAAAGCGCTATATAAATAAGCTCCATTTACCATTTACCATTTAAAGGTGTGTCTCAGCTGAACTTTTACTTAATAAATGCACTTTGACGATCACATCAGCTTCATTCTCATTTAGACTACCTGGATAAATAAAGGGTAAATGAAAAAATTCCACCAGGGCGGCGCAGCAAAGCGAAGCTGATTTGGTTGTTCCAGGCAGACGACGTTGGCACGCTAGGGCAAACCTATTGTGTCAGTTGTTAGATATTTAACTAGATTGGTCCTGTTTTTTTTATCTGCTCAGAGATGGGATTATAATGAAATTATGACCCAGTTCTGACTGGGTTAAACTGGGCCAGCGATTCTTTTAAAAAGAGTCTCCCAGGTATTCACTATCTGTCAAGAAATATAATTTATTTTTCTTGCTACATCACGTAGAAAGGCTTTTTGATGCACCGTCTCATATTTCCTTACACGTCAATCCATGTACAAAGTAAGATCCGTTGTGATCACACTTAGTCACGCCCCCTCATACACGTGACAGGAGTAGCTCCCCTTCTGAGAAGGGAGGAGTCGACGGCCTATAAATCTATGATGTCATGGAACATCCACCCCCTTCTGGATGCAGATCCCGCATCAGATTTTATTGGAGAGGTCAGCGTTGTTACTGTACCTTTTACTTTCTTGATTTTAATATAAATGATAAAACTGAATTCACATTTCCTTGATTTATTGATAGTGTGGGCTATTGCTTCTGAGGGAGGGGTGAACTGGGAGCCTCAAGACTGGAGGTGGGGCCTGGGGTCCGGCTTAAGACCTGCCAGACACACATTGACCAGCAACAGCCACTTTTACCTGACATGACAACAGCATGCAGTATTCGAATGCCATCTAGCTGCAGAAAATTGTACTGTTCAATTTTTTTCAGTCAGAATGAATGAAAATGGTCATATCTCAGCCAAAAATTGGTTTGTAAATATTTGAAAAAACAAAATCCATAAATACGTCACTTCGACCTATAAGTCGCAGGGCATGCAATTTATGCAAGAAACTGTGACTTATACAGCAAACATTACAGTGAACTGATATAAATGAAAATGTAAAAATGCCACGTACCAAACAAACGGAAACAGGAAAACAAGTCTCATTTAACTAACATTTAATTAACGGTTTAGTCCAGAGGACCTGACTTAACTTTGCTGGATTTGAATCAGGATGCTTTAAACCACTTTGGCCATGGCTGTCTCAAACACGTCATCTGGGGAGAGGGCGGAAGCCAGAAACCACTTGAGCACCAGCAAATTGGTTGATCAACTATGAGAAGGTGCATAAGACTGATTTTCCTGCAGCTCCTCAGACTGATGAAGTCTTAAAAGACGAAACGTTTCAACAACAAAAACCGTCCAGAGAACCTGATTTTTGTGAAAATGAACAATCATTTTCAATTGTAATAAGATTAAAAATAATTTGTGACACAACTCTAGTTGGACTTATTGTTAATCAAGTATAGCTGCTTTGTCAGCTGTGAGTTTTTGCCCTCGTTGGACGCCATCTTTGCTCCTCTACGATGTCACAGATGTGAGCAGTGGGCGGGAGATGGAGCATGCTCTAATGGTCAGACACACAGCTACACACACACTGACAAAAGTAAAACATTGTTGCTCGTCTTTGCCATTTGGCAGTGTGGACAATACAAACACGTATATCTGCAACTCAGCAATGTAACTGTCAAAGGTGGGCGAATGAACGCTAGAGAGCGCTAAATCGCTATTCCGCTTACAGTGGACCTAAACTTTTTGTCAGCGTTTTTGTGAATTGACTAACTTTTATAATTCATAAGCGGATTTCTGCTATTTTTATTTAAAATGCAGTACCGCTAATAACTAATTATCTATCAGTAAAAACCAATAAACTTATTTACAAGCTCATAATGCTGCTTGTTTTACCTTTTTCCCCACCGTAAACAGCAGAGAGGAGGAAGGGTTGGAGGGGGGAGGGAGGGTTGGAGGGGGGAGGGAGCAGAGGGGGGGATCTACCATGTAGGTAAATGCCTGGGGATCCCATCAGCATGAGGCCCCGGCCCCGCCGCGCCCCGGCCAGTCACCTAATTCCTAACATTGATCCTGCTTGTTAATCTACATTTAACATAAAAATAATTATAGTTACGATGAAAACAATCATTAAATAAGCAATTTAAAAAACGGTTGATTTCATTATCCCCCTACTAAAAATGGACTATTCCATCTCGACAGCTTCCGGGTTAGAGGTGAACTCAGAGGCTAATTCCGTGGCTAGCTGTTTGTGCTGGGTACTTGGACAAATCCTTAGAAAACCCAGCTGTTTCAAGCCAAATTAACGCGGCCGGAGGATTCTATTTTGTGTTCTGTGTATACCACGCGACGGTGAGTCGTTATTTTCATGTATTTTTATTACTTTTCATTAAATCTGTTGAGTACCTATAGACGCTAACTGTGTCTGCCGGTTGGTTGTGGGTTACTAATGGAAATCCTTAGAAAACCCAGCTGTTTCAAGCCAAATTAACGTGGCCGAAGGATTTTATTGTGCGTTTTGTGTCGACCATTCGACGGCGAGTCGTTAGTTTTATGTATTTGGGTTACTTTCATGTATAAATGCCGTGGCGACACACCCGTGTATTTGAGATTTAAACGTGGTGTTGAGTCAACACCACGTTTAAATCTCAAATACACGGGTGTGTCAACACTGTTGATGGCAGAAAACGTTTCACCCTTTATCCAAAAGGCTTTTTCAATCCAGAATGGCAGCTGTGAGACTGAGAAGAAGTTTTATACTAATAAAACGCATAAAACTTCAGTCTCACAGCTGCCATTCTGAACGTTTTCTGCAACAAATAAAGTCCAGTTGATCTTGTATTGAACGCCTTTTTTGATTTTATCATGTCCTGGACGACTGAGAATTTTCACCAGCTTATGTTTTATAGGCATTTTGTTGTGTATATACTTTTTATATTTTTATATATTTGTTTAATCACATTGTGTTTATTTACTCATGGCCACCACAATTTTTGAGTAGATGTGTTTTTTCAGTAATACCAATACCAACCAAACCAATGAGTTCAAAATTAAATAAAAAAATAAGAGGTTGGTTGAATGAATGAAGATAAATTATTTAAAGCTCTTATCTTATGCTGATAAAGACAGACATCTAGTGGTCAAATGGAGCAACACAGTATGTGAAGTTTTGGTTCCTCCTTGCATTGCTTTCGTCATCTGTATACCCATAATGCATTGCAGGGCACTTCAGTTTTCCAGAAAACAGTTAAAAATAAGTTTATCGATGCATTTTTAATGAAAAATCTACAATAAACAAACAAAAAAAGGACAAAGAAGCAGTCGAAAAGCATTCCACACATTAAACAACTTTTAAAATTTTGGACCCTGAGTGAAAGTTGTATTTTAATAGATGACACCCGGAGCGAATCGCTGTTAAAAGGTAGGGTAAGGTGAGGTGTATATTAGTTTATACGCCTGTAGTTGGCAGTGTGGTGCAGATATTGCATAACGCTGCCGGCTACAAATTGTTGAATATAAATAGCGGATTAGATTAGCTTCCCCTAATTTTGATAAGGCCTTTGTGCATTTGAAATTGTGGACCTAAAAAAATTAATAAGCGTTTTAGAAATTGTGGAACTAATTTTTTAATTAGCGGTGCCCACCTTTGGTAACTGTGTTTTAATTAAATTCTTTATCACACAAGAGAACAGTTTTTTGTTGTCGTAGTTGTTGTTTTAACCAGCATGAGAATTTGACTTGATCCATATTTGGGCCAAGCACAACAATATTCTGTTTGAAAGGAAACAATTTAACAACAACAAAACAATGTCACGCTAAAAATGTGTGTTGTGAAAACATCCACAAAATAAATCGGACAAAACGAACAATCACGGTTTTTCTTTAAAACAATGCTGGGGAAAAAAAGCATTTAATTTAATCTCAGATTGTATCTATCTGTAGAAACAAATTAGCCAAAAGATGAATAAGAAGAAGAAACTGAGGCTTAAAATAAATTCATCAGTTGAGCCGTCTTCCCCTCGGGCGATGTGAATAGGTCAATTTAAATCT